>JH651341.1:118766-187636 GCA_000260095.1 Tetrahymena borealis
AGCAGTGTAGAAATTCTCATATTCTTAATAGCTCAAAGCATTATTAAAGTAGAGCATTGAGTAAGTTATCAATAGGTATAGCTTTATAACAAATTCGTAGATATTCATATAATTAAAAATTTTATATCCAAATTAATTAAACTTATTATTATTAGATTATTGAATAATCTTCATTTCTATAACAAGATGAAATATTTGCTTAGTAAGTAGAAATAAACAGAATATCCATTATTCACAGCATAGATTGAAAACATTCTTTATCCTCTCCCAAATTTTGTTTAGAAAAATAATTGTAATTATGCAATAAAAAGCAATTAGATATAATCCAAAGCTATACTAATTCCATATAAGAGCAGTTGTCCAGAAAAAAGAGTAGAAGTGTAATAAAGGGAACATATATTATATTGCATATTTAACTAGAAATTTATAATACCAAAAAGCTTAATTATTACTTAGGAAGACAAATACCCCCAAAATATATGGTACTGTAAATAAAGAGATAGTAATAAAAGATAACCATATAATATTTGGGATTGTGAATGAATATTAGAAGACCCAAACAATAGTTATAATGTAAATAGGAATATGAAATAAGCTTATTAATACAGCTTAGGCATATATTCCTTAAGACATGTATTTATGATGTCTTTTATAATTAATCATAAAGTAGATTTCTTCCAGTTAAACTAGATTAAGAATCAAAATTAAAAGTGATTCCAATTTATTAGTTTCTAGGGCACCTATCTCAATTAACCAGCTAAATAATCGCTCAGTTACATAAAATCCAAGAAAAGAATAAATGAAAGATTTTTAATCAGACTATTTTTAATAACAAATTTAATATTATATATATTATTTATATATTAATGGAGTAGATTAAATAGATTTACTTAAATAAATTAGTAGAAAAAGTAGAATAATACTCCTGTTATAAATTTCACTTTCAAGAAGCTTATAGCTTTTAAAACTAAATCCATCTTTTTCTCTCCTGTTTTATTATTCTTTTTTAATGCCTTAAATCTGAAATTTATTTGTTTCTTTTATTCGAATAATTAATTTTTTTATTATTATTACTTGAATTTCACATAATAAAAAATCAAAGATTTACAAGAGTTATTTCAATAAACTGAGAATTTTTAGTAATCTAATAATCAAGTAAAATAACGGTGAAAATAACAAAAATAAATCAAATTTATATTATTTGGCAAGAGGTTAACTAAATATACAAAATTAGGTTTTAGGTAAGATAAAAATACAAAATATATTTGAATATAAAATAAAATATTCTAAAATAATCTGAATACCATACATTTTCATTAATTATGGTATAAAATTTAAATTTTAGTTTTTATTGATTTAAGGTCTAGAATTAATTTTTTAGAAATAATCATATTTTTTATCTATTTATTTAAAATTATAATTTGGAGTATATCCAACTAACCCTTTTCTAAAAATTAAATCTAAATATAGAGAGATTAATATATTTTATGTTAAAATCTAGAAACAGGAACAGAACTATCAAATAGAATCAATTAAATCATATAATATTAATTAAGGATTTATTTTCATTTCATTTGATATTAGTCTTTAAAAAATTAATTATTGCAAACAATATTTCTTTATTTATAGAGGTATTTCATTCATTAAATCAGCCAGTTATTAATCTAACTAGAAATAATTAATTTCAAATTAGACATTCATGTTATTTTCAAGTAGAAATCTTAATAATCCATGAATATTTTCATTATTCAAAAGTTGAAAATAAATATAATTTATTTGTGGTAGTATCTTCTTGTCTTTTATTACTTTAATTATACTTTCTTATTGAATATAATAATAAAAATAAACTTATTAACTTTTTAATGAAGGAATCTAATTTTATCTCTATGAATTGATGCTATAAATATTACTATTATCAAGTTCAAATAATAATATTTAAATCATATTCTCTATGTGCTCATTATCTTTATCATTTACATTTCTATCGAATATTTTAATAGTTTGATTCTTATTTTTTTATAAAAATCTTCTTTTGTGAATTGATTCTTCAAACTCCTTCATTGAATCATACTCAACGATATCTTATCTTATGAATTAATAATATATGATATTTACAAATACCTAGTATCCTAGCAGTATTGTACTTATTAACACGATCAAAAATATAGCAGTGTAGAAATTCTGATATTCTTAATAGCTCAAAGCATTATTAAAGTAGAGCATTGAGTAAGTTATCAATAGGTATAGCTTTATTAAAAATTCGTAGATATTCATGCAATTAAATATTTTATACCCAATTTAATCAAAATTATTATAATTAGATTATCCTAAAATGCTAATTTCTAGAACAAGATGAACTATCTGTTTAATAAGTAGAAATAAAAAGAATAACCACTATTCGCAACAATTATTGTAAGCGTACTTTATTCTCTACTAAATTTAGTTGATAAAAATGATAGTAATCACACTATAAACAATAAGCAGATATAATCCAAAGCTATACTAATTCCATATAAGAGCAATTACCCAGAAAAAAGAGTAGAAGTGTAATAAAGAGTACATATATTAGATAGCATGCCTAATAAATAATTGATAAAGTTAAATATTACTTATAAAGATAAACATCCCCAAAGTATATGGCCCTGTAAATAAAGAGATAGTAATAAAAGATAACCACATAATATTTTGGATTGTGAATGAATATTGGAAGACCCAAACAATGGATATAATGTAAATAGGAATGTGAAATAGGTTTATTATTAGAGCTTAGGCATATATCCCTTCTGACATGTATTTATGGTGTCTTTTATAATTGATCATAAAGTAGATTTCTTCCAGTTATACTAGATTAAGAATCAAAATTATAAATGATTCCAATTTTTTAGTTTCTAGAGCACCTATCTCAATGAACCAACTTAATAGTCGCTCAGTTACATAAAATCCAAGAAAAGAATAAATGAAGGCTTTTTAATCAGACTATTTTAATAACACATTTAATATTATATTAATGATGTAATTTAAGTAGATTTACTTAAATAAATTAGTAGAAGAAGTAGAATAAAATTCCTGTTATAAATTTAATAGAAATGAAGCTTAATGCTTTTAATGCTGCTATAATCATCATTTTTCTCTTATTTTCAAATTCTTCTTTACTTACTTAATTCTAAAAATGCAATCCTTTCTTTCCTCTAATAAATAAAAGAATTTTTGATAAGTTTTAATTTTTACTTAGATATCCCTTTTAATTAAAATCAAAGATCTATAATAGTTATTTCACTAAACTCTTTAATTGTAAGTAAAGACCTATATAATCTTATAATAAATCTAATAATCGAGTAATATAACATGTAATAATAAAAATATTTCAAAAATTTGATAATAGAAAAGAGTGAATCCAAAAAAATTAAATTTATACTTAAACCTTCTAAAATATGATTTGAAAAATATTTAACTAATTAAACCTCATTGAATCGAAATAATGAGGAGAGGAGAAGAATGTAATTCTTTAGAACAAATAATAGATTAATTAGAATTAAGTACTTTAGATCATCTAAAATATTTTAATTCCTTTATCAATATTTGAAGTTATTAATGCTATCCCTCCAAAAATAGCACTTAAATGAATCTAAAAAAAATTTTGAGTTAGCATAAAAATAAATTATGAATTTTTATTTTATTTATTTTAATTTGCTTTTCTTAAAAATATTTATTTCTCTATATTTAATTAGACTTATATTTTTATTAATTTTATTATCATTTTTATATATATTTGAGTAGACTAAAAAAATAATTGATGCTTTTTTAGTTTACTTTTTCAAAATATTTTAAATATGATAAAAATTAATTAACATGTTGATTATGGCTAAATAATCCTCATTTGATTTGAAAACTAATACTGGAATCAACCCTTATTATCTTTTAAATAAATCTTCTCATAGAAAAATATTCAAAATAATATAAATACTTACTAATAAACTTGTAAATGAAATTTAATAATATCCTAGTGATTAGTTTTTGAAGATTTTAAACATAAGGCTTAGAGTAACCTTTCATATTTATTAAATTTTTTTAGAAAATTTTTTTTTAATTAAATTTTTCCAACAGAAGTAAACCAAAGAAAATCAAAGAATTTAGATTTGTGATTATTTTTTATTTTATTATGCTGAATAAATAAAGAAAGTATGATTGTTGTAAAGAAGACTTAATATGATTATAAAATAAACTATTAATGTATTTTAATATTATCAATTATTTATTTTTTAAAATACTCATTATTAAAATATAAATCACAATAAATTTGGTAATACTTCAAATATAATCAATTTCCTCATAGGGTAGAGGGCTTTAAAAGAGGGCAAGTTTCAGTGTAGAGATTGTAATTTAAGGGAGAAAGGAGAGATCCTTCAAGAAGAACGATTTCTTCTCTAGGAGTCTTCCAGCAAATTTCCTTCCACTTGAATTGGAGGATCTTTTCCTTAATATTCTTGATATCACACTTAATATAAGAGTAGAAAGCACCCATTTTGTATTCGAAGGGAATAAGATGGGCATCAACGCTTAATAAAGCTTGTAAGTTGGATCTATCCAATTAGAGTAAGAAATCAAGGTAGAGATTTGCAACTGAACCCTTAGCAAAGACTCCTCCTTCGGCAACTTTCCATACAGCTATTGAACCTTCAACTCCGAGAGTAGGCTTAGCGAAGGGGTGGAATTCAAGAGTACATAGACCTTACTCATCTTTAGTGGTGCTGAAAGACCAACCGTACTCAAGTTCAATGTTAGCAGTAATGGGAATATTAATGACACCACCGAGAAGGGGATATATAACTTAAAAGACAGTCTTCTTCAATGAACCCTTATCAGACATAGATTGAGCTTCACAAGCATACCAAGGATGTTCTACACGTTTTCCATAAATGTTGAAGACCTTTTGACCATTAAGGTAGATAGCAGATTGAATTAATGAGTAGTTTTCGAAGTTTTTGTATTCAATTGTTAAGGCTAAAGTGTTACCGACAATTTATTTACAGAAAACATCAAACTTCTTATCTATCATAGGTTCTTCAGTACCTTCAGAAAGTAGATTTTCACCTTATTTTTTCTTATCCTTGATGATCTTAAGCTTACCACCAGTTTCTTCAAGGTTAACCTCTTCATAGGAGTGAGTATTTTCATAGTTTTAGATTTCATCAATAAGGGTTTGATTTTAACCAGTGCTAATCAGTTAGAAATTTGATTCAATTCTGGAGAAAGCTTAACCAACAAGTTCTTGATATTCAGTAGAATTGTTGATAGGTATAGAGTCATCAGAAGTGAGAAGAACTTCATCGTGAGAGTGAGTAATATTAAAGACCATAATTTCTGTATTTTATTCAACTTAACCATTATGAACAAAGAAATTGGATTCATATTAGATAATAGGCATTTTACCACCGAGGTTGTAAGCAAAGTTAGTGAAGGACTCTGAGTTATAAGACTTACTTAAGATAACATCACCATGAGGTAAAACATCATAAGTGAAAGTAGGATTTACTTGACCAAGATAAGTTTCTTCGAATATTTATTAGTTTGATTCATCATTGGAAGAACGCAATAAGTTGCTAGAAGAAGAGTTACTTTAAGTGTAAAGAGTAGCATTTAATTGAGGGAAGTATTATTCGATCAATCTTTCAGTAAGACGGATAGCTATTTGAGAAACGGGATTTCCTTTAGGCTATTCCAACTTTAGGAGGGTACCTTCAGTGGAGATGGTAGCCTTGAAAATTAGAGAAACTTCACCATTGTAGGCTTCAGTGAAGGAATCATCTTCAGGTATCATATTTCCTTCAGGGTTAAATTGGGAGAAAGATTAGAGATCTCTGTAGATAATGTGAGCAATAATTTTATCATCACCATTGTTAGAAGCAATTATATCTTGAGTAGAAGAGTAAAGAGTACATTGTTCTTGGGTGATAGGTAGGTGTTCTCCTTTTTGGCTTGTGCAAATAGTCATATTTCTTTGAGAAGTAATGACTAGTTCTTTGTTTGATTGGCTCAAGTAGGACATGTTGGGGATGATCAAGTCCTTTGAAGAATTGCTAGATTAAGAGAAGAAAGCAATAGTTCCAACCATTCCAACTATCAAAATGGCCAAAATAGCAACTCGAGTAATAGTTCTCTTATTATTTACTCTGCTCTGTGATTGAGATTCGATGATGAAGTAATTATCCATTTGTCTTAGTTTATCTTTATTTGACGATTTTTAATTTAAAGTTTTTACTTTATTTTTACAATTCTTTATAATTTGTGGTCTTGATATTCTCCGAATTTGTTGATTAATTTATTTTTCCTTGCATTTAATCTACACTTTCAAAATTAAGGATATAGGTATGCATATTATAAACAAATATTAATTTTGTTTTAAAGAAATTTGATGCAAGTGATATGTAAATAGCAAAGGTTTAGATTACTTGAGGTAGATGAATATTAATTAAAATTTCTTTTAAAATTAATTGGTAATTTATAAAGAAAGTGAGTCTATCTATCCTTCATCAATTTTAAAAAAGGAAATTAAAGTTGACTCAGTGAGGTTTTTATCCTTAACTTTTATTATTTTGTGGTGTTATTAGTAGTATAGTGTAAATTAAATGTAATTTTAACTTTTGCCTCGCTAAATTAGCTTTCTTCTTTTATCTAATTTAAATTGGTTTCTTCTTCTTATACTTGAGTAAATGAATTAATTTGCAATATCTTATGCAAAAGTATTATTTTATTCATAAAAATCTAGTCAACTAAATAATTCTTAACTTTCTTGTATCTTCTAATTATATAATGCCATTCCTTACTTATTATCTTTACTAGATAAAACTGACTCAAAAAATTATCCTTTTTAACGAAAGAGAAAATGAAATTATAAAATGTAACCTAAATAAAATCGCTTCTGATTCTATTATTTACTCACATTTAGAATCAGAAAATAGAAATTGATTGCCATAATTAATTTCTTTGAAAAATGGAGAAGTTCAAAAAATTAATATTTGATGTTTAAAGTTAATGGGTTTTTATAAAAAGATTAATAAAGGAATATGTAAAAGTAAATAGAATAGCAAAATAAGATGAGACAATTTGAAGATTGATGAAATATTGATAAATAAATAGTAAGAAAAAAACAAATAAACTAACAAAGATTAAAGATTGTTAAATTAATTATTTTTATATTATAATATAAATAGATAGATTGATATATACACGATACATATTATTAAATTTGTACATGAGATGTAAATTTAATTAAATTAAAAAATTTGAGAATACACTCATAGTTGCTTTGCTGGTTGATATGATGATAAACTAACTGATTACACTGATGAGCTAATTACTTGCATTTGTTAAATCTCAAATTATTTATCTTTTAAATTCTTAAGAAATTTTATTTTTAATAGTGTCTTTATTTTGTGATGCTTCCCGTCTGAGTAGTTTTGATAACACTCAGGACACTCGATCCGTTCTACCTGTTTTGTATTTAAAGAAAATCCATGAATTTAATTTTATAATTTACAACTCCTTTAATTAATTATTCATTGAAAGAAAATAAAGATTACCAATTTTTTAGATAATACAGAATCTTTATTGAATTTGATAAGAAGTTATTTAATTAGAGTGATATTAACTAGAAGAGGGATATAAGAGTAATTGAAATAGCTTATTTTTTCTAGAACTTTTTATATATGTATATAATTCACTTTGTCGCTAAACTATAAGCAGATTAAGCATTCAACATAACCTACAGAGGATTTATTTAAAAATAAAGTTTAAAATTTATCTACAATAAAATTATTTTATTACATTTCTAATGATACAAAGATGTTGCTAGCATGCAGTTTATACTTTCTTTTGTGAAAATCTCTTGGTTTTTATATTTCTACAGGAAATTTTAATTCATCAAATTGATGAGCAACCTATTTTTTAATTCATTTATGTGGCTTTTATTGAATAGGATAAATAAATAATTACCTTAGAGACTTAGCAAAGTTGCCACTTAGATAATAATATCTAATCTTTTCAATCGCATACTTCTTATAACTCTTATACTAGTTTTGTTCTTTTTTACCCAAAAACAACTATTTATTTTCAATTATTTAATCATCAATCTCAACTCCTTTGTTATTATTAGAACTTTCACTGTTATATTGCTTGAGCATCTTTTTTTCTTGCTTGAATATTTAGCTGAGAAGAAATTCATAAGCTTCTTCTTCAAAATTTTTCCTATTCATGAAAGAAAAGTAAAATATATAATTTTTATGCAAAATTAACTTACACTGAAAACTGTGGAGTAAGAGAATTAATTAGTAGGTACTCATCGAAATCTTCAAATTTTAAAGAGAATGTTGAAGTATAATTGAAGATGTCTAAATCAGTCTATAATTAAATGTCATCTTGAGCAAGCATTTACCCAATTTGATTGAGATTAAATACATTTCTTAGAATCTATGGGTTTTGATTATTGATTTATCTTTTACTATTTTATGTATAGTACACTTTTTCCAGTAAATGTCTTGTCCAATAACTGAAGATAACTGCTTTGATTATTTATAAGCATGTGTAGTTATTAGTAATTTGAATAAATTAAGCTATTTATGATTTCTTTGTTAGGTTAAATTAATATAAAATATTCCACAACATGAAGACATTTTTGAGAATTTCTTCATTCTTTGGCAGTTCATAATTGGAGGAAGAACCATCCTTTGAAGCTTTTTTATTAATGACTACTTGTCTTAACGTGAAAATATTCTTAAGCAATATCAAAGTATACACTGAGTATACTTCATGATAATTCTTTAGACCAGATATACCCTCTCTTCTCTCATTTCTCTCTGAATTTTAAGATTTAATTAAAAAGTAATTTGGTTATAAATCAATTAATATAATGAATTGCAAAATGTATTACCATAACCCTCAGCTTAAGAAAGGTTGTCGTATATAACTCCTATATTTAGTTAGTTTTATGAGCAGTAATTTTTAATTATGTTTTCAATACAGAAGATGACTGATTAAATGTTTTCCTCAAATTTAGATGTCTTTGTGAGAGTCATAAAGAAAGCAAAGATGCTGCTTGGAATTGGAATTCCTTATTATTTAATAATATCTTCACATTACTGTGTATAGGTTTCTATTGTGTTTTGTTAAGCCCCTTCTGTTTAGATTTAAATAGTTATTAAATTCAAACTAAGATTAGTATCATTTTGGTTAGTATTAAATAAAAGCTGATGAAACTCTTTTTAATTTTCTAAATCTATATTATTTTAATGATTGAGATTTTGTTATAACAAACTGTCTGCTATTTTAACTTGCTCACTTTCTACTAATCCAGTAAATGAAGTATAGAAATCTTATTCAATTAAGCTATATTCATCAGCACTATCACTCCTTGGCTTATTTTATAAATGATTTTCTTCTTCATCCATATCTTAACTCATTATTTTAGATATACTGTTCTTTCTTGAATTCTTTATTAAATCACCACCATCTTCAAAATATGATTCTTTTCTAGATTAAAGTTCAATTTCTCCTTCTTAATCTCCTTATTTTAAGTCTTAGTCTTCATCCATATCATTATTTTCTTAAAAGCTTATTTTTTATCTCATTTTTTAAAGACTACTCTTACCTTATCGCTTGTTAGGCTCATCTTCTTCTTCTTATATAATTTATTAGTCATTTTTAGATTCTATATTTTTAAAAAATTATGGATCTTCTGATTAACCATTACTTTTTTCCTCCTTGATGCTAGAGCAAATCTCTTTAATTCCTTCATATATTTCTCTTTTAAAATAAGAAGTATTCTCATGATTATAAGAAATTTATTCTTCCTCTTACATAGCATCTACAGTATCTTAATCTAATAACAAGAGTTCTATTTAATTTACATAAATTTAGGCTACATCATACTATTCAATAACAAAGTAAAAATAGCACAGAGCATATAGACTTTCTAGAATTCCTTATTTACATAGAATCTTTTGAATAATTATCAAAATCTATTACTTATCTCTATAATTAAATTTGGGAATAATTTACTTCTCTCTCATTTTAAATAATACTTCTCAACTAATGAACTGCTTACTCAGCATTAGACTCTTAAATTGTCTTTTCTTAGCTTAAATAACTTTCAAGATTGAAATGAATAAAATAAACTAGTTTCTAGCATAGAATCTATTTTCTAATTTTATTTAATTAATGAATTGGGTTTAGAAATAAATAATAACATAAAACATTTTTTGAATTACTCTCTCATTGTGTCATTTTTTGATTTTGCATACAATATTAAAGAATCAAAGAATAATTCATCAAAATCTTTCATTTTCTCATTTTCCAAGTATTTCCTTATATTTAATGTGTGTTAGTAAGAAATCTATTTATATTTCATTCAAAAGTTGTTAGAAATACATCCTTCCATCACTTAAAATAATTTTTACAATAACAAGAAAATGAAGTAATTTCTTGAGCTTTTTCTTACTTTCTACTAAAGGAACTAGCTTTAAAGAGTTTAATTGATTTCTATGATAAGGGTAATTTAGAGAAAATTAGAAATCATTTGCTTATCCTTGCTAATTCTGCTATTACTATTGCTTATATAGGGTATCTTCTCTTAAATAAAATTGATTAAACTAATGAAGGAAGCAGAGAAAAAGCTAATCGATTTTATCATACTCCCCTTCCTCTTTCAGTAATACTATCTATTTGTTTATTTAAAAATTAATAGATTATTTTTCTTCTTTTTGGAGATGGTAGAATTGATTATTAATCATAAAATATATTAAATGAATCAAGATAAAGAGTGGAAAAGAAAAGGAAAAACTATTAAAAGAAGCCAAAGACCATACATAATGAGAGAGTAAGGTTGGCTTTAAAGAAAACTCATGATATGTGTAATAATCGTATTTCTCAATGAGAGAAAGACGCTATTACTTTAAATCTTCTATTTCCATTTTATAAACAAAGTATAAGATTTTTAATCTAGAAGATTGATTTATATATTAAAGTGCGCGTACTTATCACTTTATTATCAATCATTTCAAAAAAGATACATTTATTAATATATTTTGTTATAAGCTTTGATCCTAAAATTAAATAATATTTAAAAATTCAACAACCATAAAATATTATCAGAAAAAATAATAGACATTTTATTATATTTTTAAGCTATTTAAGAATTATTTATTAATTATTTAAAAGATAACTTATACTGCTTTTCCCTAGAATTTGGAATATTTTTGAAATTATTATTGTTCATTTATTTTCCTTGATTAAAAATTCAATAGCTATTATTAAAATACTATATTTATGGGTGTATTGTTTTCTAAATGTTACAGTAATATACTCCTTACTCCACTTTTCATGAAAATAATAAACATAAAGCAGTATATAATAAACAATAAATTGAATATAAAAGAAGAATTTTAATGTTTATTTGGTTTAAATTATTACAGAGCAATTGATTAATTGATTGTGTTTAAGGCATTTTTCATATTTTATTAAATATAGGTAAGTAGAAAGTATAAAAGTGTTGTGAGGTATATTGAGAAATAGAAATAAAATAATTTATTAATGAAATCATTTATTTATTTACAATATAAAATGAATTTGGATGGATGGGTGGTTAGTTAGCTAATCTATAAATAGAAATATTTGAATTCATATAATCTAAATAATATATTTATGATATTAAGATAAGTATATGTATTTAGACTAATCATATCTGATGATTAATGCTATTATTGTTATTTGTACCATTAATGTTTGCTTAATCAAAATCTTCAATCTTGTGGTGTTTATAATATTTATATAATAATCTCTAACAATTTGCAAAGTATTCACTTTTTTATACATTCGCTTTCATCACTTCTTTATCGATAGAACTTATTTTATGGAATTCATAACGACTCAAGAATAAACACTTTGTAGTAGCAGATGAACAAACAATTTAACCAAATCTAGAAATGCTTAAAGTAGGGAAGAGAAGGTTTTCCCCAACAAAATTGTAAGGACGAAGCACATAATGTTGCCAGTCATTATATGTTTTTAATTCAAGATTTCCTTCTTATACTAAAAAGAAGCCTTATATTGCCAATTAAGTGAGGGGAAGAATATCAATTTTATTAAAGATTCTATTTTTTAAATTCTTAAGTGCTTTAGGATCTTCTTTACGTAATTCAATGTAATGGTATTTATGAACTGACTCCCCATCATTGAAGACGATATCATTTTAGTTAAATATCTTTTCTTTGAAAAGTTCAAAAGCCAATCTATATAGGGTTAATTAAGAAACTTTTTCAAAAATATCAATCTATCTAATGAAATTTAAAATTGATTTATGGTGAGGGTCATTTTGCATATTCCAAAGATCAATAAAATCACTTTCGTTTATGGCAACATATTCAACACGAGTTAAACTCAAAAACCATATGTCTGGATGAAAGCTAATTCTATTGTCTTTATCATCACATCCAATAATATCACCTTCTGAATAGTATGCAACTATATCTGGCTCATTAAATTATTTGGAGTGATCAAACACTGTAAGATGCCCACCTGTTATAATATAAACTTCGCCCCTCTAAGCAAAAAGTAGTTCAGATTTTTCAATATAACGCAGCTCCAATGATGGCAAGAAATTCTAAATTGTTTATGGAGAAAATCTTTTAAAGAATGACAAATCAGATATTTTTTTAACTATTTCATCCTTTCTTCTTTCTAATAATTATAATTTTAATCCTACTCCTGGCTGAATAAGTGGAGGATATTAATTTAATCTTCTATTCTTCTCAAATCCATCAGGTAATTTTCCTATATGAATAGGAGGTGCCCAACCATTTTAAATAGCAGATTATTCGTTTTTAACTAACGGTTCAAGAGCTGGTTCGTATGTTTCTGCTGCAAGAATTTGATTTACTAAAGAGAAAAACTCACAGAAGATATGGGGAGGGAATTTGATTTCCATTTTACGTACTTTTTTGAAAACAATTGAAAACATGAAATGTTTCAAGAGCATAAAATTCTTAGGACATGTATATTTGATAAATGCTTTGTAATCCTCTGATGCTTTTTTGTAGTATTGAGATGAAGATGGCTATATTAAGATCTATTCCTTTCTCAATTATAATTGTTTAGTGTCCTCATCGTAAATAGACCCTTTATCATCTTCTACTTATTTCTTTTACTTTTCTGGAGATTTTGGATCTCTATTGGCTTAGCCTGAGTAATTCTTTTTACCAGTAGATTTTAAGGGTGAAGAATTCTTTTCTTCTTAATTTATCATAGATTTACTCAATTTATCTTCTAATTTCACATTGTCAAAAACTTTTTAGCCAAGCTTTTTAGAACATAAGGATCTCAGATATTAATGTGTTTAAGGTATAGTTTCTTCCTCTTCGAGATGTTTGGAGAGTTCTTCAATGAGTTAATCAATTTTTCTAATATAATAATTAGTTTTATGAATTAAAATATGAAGATTATTTAATAAAATATATTTATATTTGATTACTTATAAGCTTCTTCAAAGCGTTGTGATTTATAGTAAATAATAGCAAAGCCATAATTTATATCATTTTTATTCTTCTTAAACATGTTTGCAATTTCTAACCAGCTTTCAGCACACTTAAATTTTTTATTTCTTTCGTAGATACAAGCTAAATTGTAAATGGTGGGGAAGTGAGCCTTATCAAAATTAAGAGCTTATTTGAAAGCAGTGATTGCACTCCTATCTTTATTTTTCTTCATTCTCCCTACACCTTTCAAGAAGGAAGCATAAGCACTGTCTTGTTGGCTCTTAGATTTTGTTACTTCTGTAATTTCATTCAAATGCTAATTAAAATTCTATTCTGGAGTTAGTATATCTTCTAACTTTTCTAAAGGTAATCTTTCTCTCTCATTTACCACTCCCTTTTATTCAATCTCGCTTGGAAGTTTCTCTTCTTTTTCAGCTAATAATTTTTCAACTTTCTCAATAACTTTTTTTATAATTTCTTTATCTAATGCTTCCTCTTTGACATTTTTTTTATTTTAGTGCATCCTGTGTGAAGGAATTTTAGAAGGTGGTTAATCTTTATTTTAATTGGTAGCATTATTAGAGGGTTAGGGGATTGGTAAAGGATTTAAGAATGGGCTTTATTATGCTGATTGGTCAAATTTTTAAATCTCTTGAGTTTAAGTTTATGAAATATTGATTTCAAAAGGATTTGTTGTAATGTTCTTTTATCCATTTATTTGTAAATATGAGTTCTTAAATTGCTCTTTTCCAATAGAAAAAGGATTTGGCTTTATAAAATTGCTATTTCTTTAATCTTATGAATGTGATTAATAAGGAGAGGACGATTTATAAGCAGTATGATCATGATGATAATCTTCTTAATGTAAATGATCATCTCTATTTGCACTGTTGTACTTAGAAATCTAATGCGTGTCAGCAGTTCTATTTAAATTTTATCTCTTCATTTATTTCACAACACTTTAAGGTCTTGAATTATTTAGACTCATCTTTTAAGGACTAAGAAGTTATGTGTAAACCCCAGAGCGATTGTAGGCTTGGGCAGATTAACCTCTTTAACCTCCATGGGATGTTATCTAAGAAGTAGTATTACTACTATGATAGAATTATTAATGACGACTAGCATTTGACCTAAATTAAGGTCTGATAGAAGTGTTAACTGATACATTTCTTACATATCTAGTTTATAATTCTCTTAGCACTTATACTTGCTTTTTGTTATACTTATCAAAATTAATATCTTTATCAGGGTCATAAGAGGGTATTTGTGTAGACCCATTGCTCCCATTGTTATTTTTAGAGTCTGTATTATAATTCCCATTAGAAGTAGCACTATTTTGTGTGTGTTGTCTTTTCTTTTAATAAAAATTAAGGGAATCATTCTTATCATTAGTTGTTGCATTTAAATAAGTATTGATCTTTGTATTATAATTTTAAAGATTGTCATTATTATCTCCATATGGATTTGACAAAAAACTATTATTATTCATTCCAGATGATACATTTCCTAATTTCTTCTCTCTTACTCGAATAGATGTACCTGAAATCTTTTTTGGACTCAAATTATTATAATTAAACGTTAAATCAACATCAGTTGGTTTTGAATTAGTTGAAGCTTCTCTCCTTATTGGTTGGTTTACTACAGAATATAATCTGCTTTATAGAACATTATCATCTTGCTCAGAAAAATATAATTTCTTCATACTTGGATCATTTTTTTAAATCTTTTATCTATATCTTCTTTTTAATTAACTTAATAAAGATGCTGGAGCAGAGAATTTTTTATAAGGGTCTAAGTAACTAGAGATTGGACGATTCGCACTTTATGCAATCCAGTCATCTAGCTCCTCTTCTGTAATTCCGTCTATGTTAAATTCTGGTATGATCCCATCTTCAGTTCTTATTGCCCTTTCTGCTTATCCTCCTCCTGAAGCTACTAACGAATTTTAATGCTATACTTTAGGTTTATTGAGATCCTACATGAGAATAGGAGTATCTTCTAACTCAAATTTTTGAATTGCACAAAATGAATTCCTTAAACTATTCTTTTCATTAGAAGAAGGGATTATTTCTCCTTTTGGTCTTCGAATCTATTAACTCATGAAGTAATATTTATAATAACAATAACAATTAGATAATAAATATAGATTCCTATTACAATATAAATAATTGTTTTGGTGTTAGAAAGATTATTAATTTTTTTTACCTCACTGCAAAAGAAAATCCACAATGTAAAAATATAAAAATAATCACTCATTTACATGAATGAAATAAAAGTATTAGTAAAAAAATTAATGTTTTTAACATACATTGAATTACTTTTTCAAGTTAGACTTTGAATTTAATTAAGTATTATTCTCATTTTTTTTGTTGATTCCTCACCAACCACTTTTTTTAACTATTTGTAATACAAATTTTATCAGTCTGAATAAAGTTAATAACATAAGATTCATTGATTATGTTTCATAATAATCAAATATTTAATAACTATTTACACTTATATTTTAATTTCATTCTACTGTAAATAATTAATTATCTTTGCAATTATAATAGATAATTTGTCAAATAAATATGAACTATTTTTAATCGATTAAGTAAATAAGTATGTATTTCATTCTATTATATACTTTTAATACTCTTATATTACATACTAGTTTATTTTACTCATTTTTTAATTTCAAATAGCTATTTCTATATTTTTCAAGAGTAAAATATAAATTTCTATTTTATAAAAAATTGATAAGGATAGGAATAATGTATCTATCCACTACTATATCTAAATGTTAAATAACTTCTAAATCAGTTTTTAGATTTTAATAAAATATATAGAAAAGTTAGTAGAAATTCATAAGATCTATCTTATCTTACAAGAAACTTAATAAATAAAAGAACAATAAAAATATATATTAACTAATATAGTTTTTTCATGAGAGAAATCGTCTCACTAGCTTAAGGAAAATGTGGAATATCAATTTAAGAATAGATATGGTTAACTCTCTTGTAAGAATAAGGATTTGATCTGAATGGAATTCAAACTAAATAAGATTTTTAAAATAATATTGATACATATTTCAAAGAGGTTAAGTAGAATGTCTACAAACCAAGATCAGTTCTAATGGATCTGGATCCATCGAGATTAAATTAGCTTGAGTGTGGTCCACTAAGCAAATTTTTTATTGGAACTCCTATGATATTCTCTAATTATGCAAGCGATAATAATTTTGCGAAGGGATATTATACAGAAGGTGCAATCTTAAAAAGTTAAATTGAAGATTCATTTAGACAAGAAGTAGAGAGATGCGATGTTTTAGATTCAATTTAGTTATAGAGATCAATATGCGGAGGTTCTGGATCAGGGTTAGGAAATATAGTACTTAATATTGCTAGAGAGTATTATGTGTCTGAGATTGTTAATAGTTTAATCAATTTTCCCGATTTAAATGGGATATCTTAAAACTAACTAGAAATATACAATACTATTTTATCTTTACATTAGATAATAGAATTATCAGATTTAGTTATACCTTTTACTAACGACTCTGTTTAATCAATATCAGATAATTCAATTAACTTAAAATCATATAAGAATTATGAATAAATTAATGCTATTGTTGGATAAATATAACCTGGTATGACGTGTAATGTTAGATATCCTGGTTCAATAAATGCGAGCACAAGAAAAATATGTACAAACCTAATACCTTTTCCAAGAATAAAATTTATGTCAATCACTTATCTTCCCCTTAATTATTATAAAGCTAATTAATTCTACGATATAGAATATAGTGATATGATATCAGAGTGCCTAAACCCTTAGTATTTTATATAAAATAAATGTCCTCCTAAAGTTTATTGTTCCTAACATATATTTAGAGGAGTAGATATACATGAAGAAGAGATAGAAAAAAGTTTATATAATCTATATGAGAGTAAAGGCAGTTTAAAAACAGAGTGGATTGCAAATTCTTCATCTATATCATATTGTAATTAGCCTTCACTTACTAATAGTAAATAGCTGCTCTCTATAATTAATAATAGGAATATATATGATACTTTTAAGATGTATGCAGAGAAATTCACCTAAATGTTTAGAAGAAAAGTATTTTTACATGTTTTTACTCAAGAAGGTATGGATGAAATGGAATTTGTTGAAGCTGAATCAAATGTATTTGATATTGTTTCTGAAAATACTCCTTGTTGTTATGGGGATGAATATGAAGAGGAAGAAGAAGGAGAATATGAAGATGAAGAAGGTTTCTTTAGCTAAGATGATTGATTCATTTTTATCAACTTTAATTAAATATTCTATTTTAATTCATTAAATTTGTAAAAGAGTTTAAACATTTATAATACCTAAAATCTTACTATTTTTTCCTTTATCTTAGGAAATAATTATTCCTCACAGATTTATTTGTTTTCATTACATAATTTCTACTTTTCCCTCAAATATTATTTTTGATCAAAAACCATCAATAAAAATTTATTTATTATCAAAATTAAGATATGTCATAAGTAATCTCAATTGGCATTGGTAAATGCGGAATTTCAATACAGGAATAATAATGGCTTACTCTTATGGAAGAGCAGGGTATTGATAAATCGGGGATTGCTATTCCTCAAGACTTTGATTAAAAACTGGAACCTTACTTTAATGAAGTAAAATCTAATATCTATAAACCGAGAGCATTATTGGCTGATTTAGATGATTAATAGATTAATAAAATTGAAAATGGTAGTTTGAGATAATTCTTTGAAGGAGTACCTAAAGTTTATACTGATAAAGGTAGCTAAAATTTGTATGCCAAAGGAATGTACACAATAGGGGGAGAGCTAATTGAAGAAATCTAGAACAATATTTAAGATCTAGTAGAATAATGTGATATGATAGATTCATTTCAAATCTAGCATTCATTATGCGGGGGAACTGGATCGGGATTAGCAAATCTTATTTAAGCAAAACTGGTAGATCTTGGATTTTCTCTGAGGATTAAAAACAATTTAGTTTTATATCCAGATACAAATAATATTAGCAAATTAACACTAGAAATTTACAATACTATACTGGGATAATAGACATTTAATGAATCCGATATTGTTATCCCCTTCTGTAATCAAAATTTAGAAGCCTTATTCGATGATTCACTAGTTTTATAGAAATCTAAGAAATACGAAAATATAAATTAACTAATAGCTTAAATACATCCTTCTTTTACATGTGGAATTAGATATCGAGGATCTCTTAATGCAAGCTCAATGAAAATATGTCTTAATGTAACTCCTTATTATAGATAGAAGTACACAACTGTATCCTAACTCCCTCTTAATTACTTTAAATAAACTCAATATTCCCCATCTAATTTTCCTGAGCTTATTTCTAATACTCTTAATAGCAAATACTTTATATTTAATAATAAAATCCCTAATGTACTTGCATCCCATCATATAATTCGAGGCCATGATATTCATGAAGGAGAAATAGAATCATAATTTTCTAAATATTACTTAAATAAAGATATCCTTAGAGCTTGCTGGTTACGCAATAATTATTCTGTTTCTTATTGCAATATCCCACCAAAAAATAACTCTAAACAAATTTTATCAATAATTCAAAATAGACATGTACATTATTAACTATAAATATATTCTTAGAGATTTTCTGATATGTTTAGGAGAAAAGCATTCCTTCACTATTATTTACAAGAAGGGATGGATGAAATGGAATTTAAAGAAGCCGAATCATATTGTAATGATATAATAAGTGAATATTAGCCATGGGGAGGAGTTTAATATTTAGATCTTGGGGAAGAAGAGGAGTTTGATGAGGAAGAAGAAGAGGAATATTAATTTTAAGATTGAATTAGATATCATAATTAAAAACTAAAAAGAAAAAGAGAAATAACATAAGAATTAATTAAATAAGATCTAGATAACACAAAATAAATAGATTTTTAATTAAAAATCACTCTCATAATTAATAATTAAATGTAATCCATTTAAACATTCAATTTTGATAGAAAAAGTCTATTTTTAATAAAAATAACTTAGAATTAATTAACCTTAAAAAGTTAAAATATTATTAATTAAATTTGGAAACAAAAATGAGAGAATAGTTATAGTTAAAATTGAACTCTTAAGGACTCTATTTACAACAAACAAACAACAAGCATAACAAGCATGTAGCAATAGTAAAAAATAAATCTAAATTTTAGTAAAGTTTTTATATGTATATTTTATAGCAAATTAGTTAGTTAGGTAGTTAGTAGTTAGTTTATTCAATCTTCTAGTTTTACTCCAAAATCATCACATACTTCTTGAATTCTTTTTCCTTTGAGTACAGCAATTCTTTCAAAAACTGTAGAGCAAACTTCCTTTTAATTTTAAAAAATAATTGTTTATCTAAGAAGTAAATAAAGAAAATAAATTTTACTTTCATCTCATTCCATTATTAAATCTTTTTAATTCTATCTGATGTTGGATTGGCATTCTATTTTTTATCTAAAAGAGCTTGCTTTCTTAAATTAAGCTCTTTTTGATATCCTAATAATTACTCATCTGACATACTTTCATATTTTTTACGATCTCCAACATTTTCTAGTTTTAAAGCAGCTTTTTCAGTAATATTTTCTTTCTATTCTTCTATGATTTCGGGTTCAACTTATTTAGGTTTTGGAGGAGGAATGATCATTTCAACATAATAATAATCAATTCTTACACTATTGCATTTAGCATACTTTGGTAAGAATAGCTCAACAACACCACTATTTTAAAAATAAAAAATTTAGATTCATAAAAAATTATAATTTTTAAAATGATTACATTTTATTGTCTGATTTGAAATCATGGATGGTAGTATGTATTTATTCGTCAGTCAAGGTAGAGAATAACTCCTTTAAAATTAAGAAACTAGTAGGTTGGTCTAATTTATTCAGATATTCATAAAGAGGTTTTAAATTATCATCTTCAATTTCCAAATCATCAGATTTAACGACTCTATCAGATTCATTTATAAACAATTTTGGTTCTTTAAATCCAATGCTAGCGGCATTTATAGTGATTGAATCTAGTTATGGCTCTTAAGGAGATTCTTATTTAGTAGAGCCGAAGCTAGAGGTAAGACCCTTTACTGGTGTAATTGTTTTAGGAGCACTAAAGTTCTATTTTGGTTAGATGTAAGATGTCTTCTTAATAGATTAACTTAAGCTCAGGGAACTTCCTTTAGAAGAAGAGAGAGTGCCACTACCTATTTTAGATTTTTAATTGTTTTAAAATTTAGAGGATATGTTTCTCAAATCAGAAATTTCATCATCACTTTCATCTTCATCTTCTGAACCAGATTCTTCCTCTTCGCTTGAATTATTCTCATCATCACTCTCTTCTTCTGATGATTCTTCTTTTTTCTTTTTAGATTTCTCAACTCCTTTTTTTGGTTTTTCAATTTCTTCCTTTTTGGAAGGAGTTTTTGTATCTTTTTATGCCTATTAAGTTATTGAAGATGCAGCCTTTGCTACAGATGAGACTGTTGTAGTATTATTAATAGCTGTAGATTAAGGAATAATTTGTTTAGAAGATTAAAGATAAGATATGGGAACAATACCAGTACTGGTAGCATTTGCTAATAAATTAGTTATCTCTTAAAGATGGTTAGGGATATGAACAACAGAGTTTTGAATATAGGTCACTTAATTTTGTAACTAATTGATTTAGGATTAAACAGTAGATTATGTTTAGAATTAATCAGGCTAACTTTAAATTGTTTAATCGTGATGAAGGGACATATTAACAACGCTTTATGGGATTATCATATTTTAGAAAACCTTTGCAAGTTGTTAGAATATATTTGCTATAGTTTAGGGAGCTTCACATATACTTTTTTGTTAATTTTACTCCTTCTATTCTTTTTAAACTATTTCTTTTTAAGCTTCTTATAAAACTTCAACAACACTTTATTCTTATCTACCTTCTTGTATATTAGATATTTCTTAGGGAGTAGTTTCCAGTTGTTGTTACTTTCCTTCACTTTCAACTTCCATTGCTCTGTTGTCATCTTCATTAATCATTTAATTATTATTTTATATTTCGTTCTCTTATTATTAAATTTGTTCTTGTTAGTTTACTTCATTGTTTACTTCTTGAACTTTTTCTAAATTACTATTATCTTGTGTTACTACTTCATTTTGTTGCAATTATTACTCTTCGTCTTAATTCTAAATTTATTCTACTGCCTATAATTGCACTTATTATTCTATTATTTAATTGTTTTCTATTAACGATTCTTTTTATTCTTAATTAGGTTGTTATTCATTTTAAGAGACTTACTCTATGTTCTAAATTAAGGTTTCTTCTTTTCTTTATTCTCCTTCCTGCTAATCTTCAATCATTTTTTCTTCTTCAATTTTATCGTTTGAAACTTCATTGATTTAAGGAAGTTATTCTTAATTATTATTCTATTAATTATCTGGTTCTATTTCTTGATTTTACTAGGAATGTGATTGTTTATCTTAATTTAAATCATCTGATAATTTCTATTTCATTTAATTGTTTGCTATATTTTTAAGGAGATTCAAGTCATCATCATCATCTTCGTCTTCATTTTCTTCTTCATTTATTTTTGTTTGTTATTCGTGCTAGATCACTTAATGTTATTATGTGTATTATTAAATCTAATCTTCTTCATTCTTTTCACTTTCAAACACAGGTAATTCTAACAAATTGGAGGATTCTTAGTCATCATCTTTGATTATCTCTTCTTTTGGATTATTTAAGAATGAATTTTAAGCTTGTTAATCAATTGTAAATTAATTATCCATATTAAAGAATTATTTGGGTTATTATAAACTTGATGGATCCTATGATGATTAAAATATATTCTACTTGTTTTAATTTGAGTAAATTTATATGTTATTTTCATAATCTTCTTCAAAGTTATAATTCAACGCGCTTTTATTTGTAAAGTTGTATATTTATTAGGAATTACTTTTATATTTATCTTCTTAACTACCTTGACTAGCTTCAGCTTAGTCATCCTTTTTAGTTGATAATTTTTTAAGCTCGGATTGTAGTTGATTCCTTTAGAATATGTTAAGTCCACCTATCTCTTCTTCTCTATTGAATGAAGATTCTACCTACATTTCATTTTACACTCTTATATTGCTAGATTGTTATTATCTTTAGATATACTATTAATTATTATCATAGTTGTTTTTATTGTTGTTATTGGTATTGTTTTGTTGCATATCTTAATTATCTAAGACATCATCTCTATCTCTAAATGATATAATTTATTCTTCATCTCCAGAATCTCCCTACTTTTCATTGTCTTTAAAAGGAATTATTTTAAAAGAGTGAATCTGATTATTTATCTATGAAAATTAAAATAAAATATCTAATAAACTATAATTTACTTTCATCTAATTATCCAAACATATTCTCTTATGATTGAGGAACTAGATTTTCATTTTATTAGCTATTGAAGGCTACTTATTAGCTCAATATCTGCTGAGAAGATCTTTATCTACCCATAATATCTTAAATTACAGCTACTTCAGAATCAGAGTCACCTCCGCTCTAAAGATTGACATCAATCTCAATAAGATTATCATCTAAAGCAAATTCCTAAGAATCACTTGCTCCACCATAGCTTTTCTTACTCATGAATTGTCAAATAAATGGTTTTTATATTTCTTTTTTTCCTAAGTAAAATTATCCACTAAAGTATACAAGATTGATTTCTTCTTATGTAAAATAACTATAATAATTATTATCTTTGTTTTTATACCAAGAAATTACGAAGCTACTAAAAAGGGGTTATTATATTTCTAAATCTTTTAAAAATTGCGCAAATGATTTATATTTCATCAGATTTCTGAAAGAGCGGTTGTTGTTCAAGAAATTATAAGAATTCATTTTTATTTTTGATATACAAAAGATATGCAAAATGAATAATAATTGGACTATAAATTAAATCAATCAAAAAAATCAATATCTTATTTAAATCTTCTTTATCTTAAACCAATTCTTTTTGTTTTTTTTAATTATTTCTGTGTTCATATCCCTCTTTTGCATATTGTTAGTAAAGAAATTAGATAAATCTTATTTATTCTATTGCTTTTAAACTATTTATTTTGCTTAAAAAGCACTGGTATTTATATTAAAATTTTAATAAATTGATTAAATAAATAATTAATTAATCAAAATTAGAAGATATAAAAAGAAAAATGTTTCTTAGATGATTGTTTAAATTAAATCTTTCTTGATCTTTTTTTATAGGTGTTCAGCAATATTATATCCTATTTAAATATATTTTATATAACTTTATTGAATTCTTATTTACAAACTTCTTACTCACTTGGACTATATATTTAGGAATGTTTTTAATAAAATTGTTCTTTTCATTTTATTTTTATTAAATGATAATTTTTATAAGTATCTATAAAATAAATGTTATTTTTGTTGGATTTTTTTATCTTAATTTGAATTAATTTTCTCTAGTTAACTTTATTTTTATGTAAAGATAAAAAATCTGATCACTTGTAAAATTTATCTCTTCATTCCAAAAAATCAAAAAGAAATAAGCATAATATTTTGAGCCAATTTTTATAATACCACAATTAATTATTATATTAAATAGATATAGTTTTCGTATTATCAATAATAATTAAAGTTATTTACTCCAATACAAATACTACTTTTTCTAGAGATAAGCATTTTTATAACGATTAACTAAGAAGTTATATTTGATTTACTTTGATTTCCTTAATATTAGCTAGCTAGCTAGATACATGCTTCATAAAAATATTTTAGATCAAAATTAAATATATATATTTAGAAGTTGTTTTGTAAAATAAATGAAAAATATAAATATTTTAAATTTAATTATTTTTAAGTAATACTAACAATCTTTAAATTCTTATCTCAATAGATTTTTGAAATGATTTATAGGTAATTTTTTTAATTTTAGAGTAATAATAATAAATAATTACATTGAGTAAAAATATATTCTAAAATAATTAAGATAAAATCTACTCTAAATTATGTTTGAAATTATTAATTAAATTAAAATTAGATTAAATAAAGACCTATAAGAAAGAAGATATTAACAAGGGAACATGTAACAAAACAAAAATAGACTTAATTAAGAAGATATTCTGATAGATGATATTATTAACAATTGTAAGATTATTAATTTAATTTGACTCATTTAACAAACTTTTAAATGTAATTCTTCAAAGTTTCATAAAAGTAGTCAACTTCCTTTTCTCTTGTGTAGTAATGAGTCATAACTCTATAAGAGCCATCACCTGCAGCACCTCCCAACTTAATCTTATGTTCTAATAAATATTAAATTAAATCACTTGACTTAATTTCACTATTCTAAATTTTGAAGAATATCATATTGATTTGGATATTTGAATCGTCAATTTCAACGAAAGGTAAAGTCTTAAGATTCTTTGCAAGATGAATAATAACTTCTAAATCTTTTCCTAAATGCTTAGTGTGTTCTTTCAAAGAGAGTAAACCAGGAGCAGCTAAAACGCCTGATTATCTAAGACCACCACCTTTATAAAATTAATGAAGAGTTAAAATTAATATTTTGAGTAATCATTAAAATAAATAAATTCTTCTCAACAAATCAAAAATATTGTGCTGATTCCTTATGCATAAGGTATTGCTTTAATCTATCTATTTCTAAAATAATTAAACCTTCTAATTTTATTAAAAAATGATCAATTACCCATCATCTTTCTAGTTTTAGTAGCTCTATGGATGAATTCTTTAGTACCAAGAATCAATGAACCAACGGGGGAGCACAAACCTTTAGAGAGGCAGAGCATAATAGAATCACAATATTAAGCAATTTCCTTAGCTTCAACTTTAAGGTAAGTGGCAGCATTGAAAATTCTAGCACCGTCCATGTGAACCTTAATATTATACTTCTTGGCTACTTCATAAATTTCTTTGAGAGTTTCAAGAGGGTAAACTTTTCCTTAAGAAGTAGGTTATTCAACTGAAATAAGACCAGTGTTAGGATAAACAATCCATTCAGTTTTTCTGATTAAGTTCTCTACTTATTAAGCAGTCAATAAACCTCCTGTTTAAGTGGTATCTATGCATCTAAGCTAGGCATTAGAAATAATAGAAGCTGCACCAGCTTCATATTGAACAATGTGGCATTCATTAGCTAAAATCAATTCATCACCCTTTTAAATATGGGTAAAGATACAACTTTGATTTCCAAAGCATCCAGAAGGAACAAAGAGAGCAGCTTCCTTACCAAGAAGTTGGGCAGCATAATTTTATAATTCAATAACAGTAGGGTCATCTCCATAAACATCATCTCCTACAACTGCATTAGCCATAGCTTAACGCATTTCAGGAGTTGGCTTTGTGACAGTATCACTTCTAAAATCAATAAAATCTTCCATTTTTTAAATTCTTTTATTTTAAGTACGTCAATATTTGTTGTTAAATTAAGCAATTAATTATAAATATATTTTTTGAATAATCTTGCGCAAATTTTAAATGATTATTTATCGCTGATTATAATTCCAGAAAAAGTCCAAATATCTTTCTTTTTGGATAAGATAATTTATGATCACTCAAACAAAATCCGCCTAAACTATTTCTGTAAGGATTCTTAATAGTATTTATTTTGATAAGTGGATTTTTCAGCTTATACCTATTTTCTTTTATTACAACCTCTCAAATTATTAGGAAAAATCTAAGTTTATGTGGACTTTAATTTTCAAGTTGCTCCAATTGTTAATTTTTATTTTAACAAAAAAGACAATTTGATTGAATAGTGTACAATTTAGATTTATCTAAATCAATAATTTACTTTCTCTATTGAGAAGAATACTAATTTCTTTTATTAATTGAATTTTCCTCAAATTAATTCAACAACTTTATAATTAGGATTATTCAAGTACTATTAATAATAATTACTAATTGTATTACAATATTAAGGTTAAAAATATCTTAATAAAGTATTGGTTTGTTTTCAAATAAAACATTTACCTTCTGCCAGCTATTTAGTATTAGAATGATAAAATAATATATATTAATTTATTTATTTTATGTAAATTTATTCAAAAATTATTTTTCCAAAATTACCTTAAATATTCTCCTTTAACCCAGCTACTTTTTCAAGAAATTTTTAAAAAAATGCTTATTAAAAATAGCTGAATTGGAAAAGGACTTAAGATTTTTTATGGATAAATAAAGAAAAGTTAGGGTAAATTTTATTCTAACTATAATTCTAATTCATAATTTTTAGATCTTAAATAAATCTTAAATTTTCTTTTTTTTTTAAATTGTAAGATTTAATTTAGATATTAATAATCTATCTATTTGTGATAGTCAAAATATTAAAGTTTGTACTAAATAAATTCTAGTTATAAGTTATCTTTTATTTAATTTTTCATTTAAAAAATACAAAAGTATTATTTATTATAGTTGATTTTATTTATTAAATTAATTAACTTTACTCTCTATCATTTACTATATTTAACTGTTTCTACCTAAAAATACACACAAAGGTTGATAAATAAATAAATAATTAAACGAATCTTTAATTTCAATCTAGTTAGATGCTAGAAACTAATATATCAAATCTAATTAATATTAAAAATGTAAAACTAACTATCTTAAGCAAGTTCTACTTGATTTAATTTGATGGGCGAATGAAACAAATAAGGAAATAACAAATAAAAATAAAATAGAAATTACAATTCTTCTATTGGCTTATTAGATATGTAAAACTAAAATATATCTTTATTTTTATGAGGAGATTAGATAATTATTTCGGATGAATAATGTGGATTTCATGAGAGAAAATGTAAAAATGTGCTACAGAAAGAGAAAGAATTATTCTTAATACCAATTATTATATCATTGAATAAAGAGTAATAATTAAGGTATTGGAGGAAGTCAAGAGAAATACTACTTTGTGCCAATTAATCATATATTTCTAAATATAAAATTAAGAAAAAAAATTAATACAAACAAAAAAAATATTATCTAATAATAGTTAGTAAAAAAAAATCAGTAAAAATGGGAAAAGACGAATTTGGACGTAATAGAAAATTTACTCAAAGAGGTAAAGAAAAACACTTCGATGATATTCAAGAAAAGGATATTATCAGCGCTACTACTAGATTGGGAATTAAAGATGATAGCGAAGACGAAGAAGAAATAGATGACGTTAAGTAAGATAAGGATTTAAAGAAGGAACCCAAGAAGCCAAAAACTCAATAAGAGGAAGAAGAAGAAGCAAACAATAATTTCTTCAATAGAAAGCCAGGTTCAAGAGCTAAAGAAATGCCTCCCTCAAGTGATGATGAAGATGGCGATGACGAAGAAAAGCCCAAAGTTGTTGAAAAGCCTAAGGTCGTCGAAAAGCCTAAGTAATAAGAAAAACCAAAGTAATAGGAAAAGCCCAAGAAGCCTGTAAAGAAAGAGGAATCTGAGGATGATGATGAAAAGGAGGAAGCACCATCTTAAAAGAAGCCTGCTTTTAAGAAAACTGGTAACAAGGATGCCCCTACTTCCAACTAAGGAGCTATTAATGCTGCTGAAAAATAAAAGGCTGATTTAGCTAGATTAGCTGAAATTAGAGCTAGAAGAGAAAGAGCTGCAAAGGAAAAAGAAGAAGCTTAAAAATTAGAAAATGCTAAAACCTCAACCCAAAAGAAAACCTAATTCTGAAAAGAGTTGAAAGGTGCAAACATATATTAGAAACATAATGATAAAATTAATTATTTAAATATAATGAAAATAATATTAAAGATTACTCAATTGTACATTATATTTACTTTATTTTGTTTATGAACTCCTTTTTTAGTTGTAATAATATTTCAAACAAACTTACTACTACACACTCTAGCCACGCCCTATTCTTTCAATCAGATCTATTTTAAGAATCAAATTTTTTCTTCTTCCGATTTACTAGTTACGAAAATAAAAATATTTTTGACTGAAATAATTAATCTAATTAATACCTCTTAAAATATTAAAATTTATAAAATAAACTCTGAAACAATCGAAAATAAGATATTTCAAGTGAAGAGAAGTCTATATATCTTTCTAAAATACCATTTTTTTAATTTCTTTACGCTTTAAAATTATTTTTTCTTGTTTAAATTCTCAATTCTCATTTACATTTATTTCTTTTTCTATCTTATAAAATTCAAATCTAAAATATTAATTTAAATCAATTAATTTTGAATAATAAAAGTATCTCTTTAGATTAGATTTAAGTAGAAAATAAACCATTCAGTAATATAATTAATATTTCATTTTATTTAATTTAATTTATTAAAAGTAATTTCAACAGATAAATATAATAATTGATCTCATAAATATCATAAATATGGCATAAGATTGTTTAAATATTTAGATTTAATACTTTAGATTCAATCCTCAATTTTTATTTAATTTAAATATCATAACTCTATAAATAGAAATAAAATTAATTTAATGAGTGATATTTTAATTAAATTAAATTGAATCTCTAATAAATTAAATTGAATCTCTAATAAATTAATTCAACTTTTAATAATTATTTAAATCAGATTTATTAAAATTACATAAAAAATTGAATTTGAAGTATTTTGTATTGATTGAATAAGTTAAATTGTTAAAAGAATTTGATGAAGTCAAAAAGAAGAATGACAGATAGAAAATGAAGAAGAATGATAGATAGTTAGATTATAAACAGATAGATGAAGCGAAGATATTTATTTGGTAACTCTTGAGGATATTATTAATGTTTAATGTATTTATTTATTTCATTGATTGATTGAGCACAATTAATTTCATTTAAAAGCAATAGATAAAAGTTATTTGGCTAATAATTAATGCATTATCTTCTATGTTGTTACTCTAGCTAATAATCTTCTTGATGAGCAGCTGTATGTAAGTCGGAATGTACATTTTGCATTAATTGATTAGTAGAATGATTGATTGATTAAGTAACTATCTAACTAAGAATTTTATTGCAAGATATCATATTTATATTCAGGGATATTTTATCTTTATATGCTAAGGATATTAACTTTCTTTATATGTTCCAACTATTAATTAATCAATCACTTGCTTTACCAACCACTTCTTCTTTATAATATTTGTTCATATCTTCTTCTTTTTGCCTTGCTGTTATCAGCAAAATGACTTCTTAAGATATGAAATTTATTTTGTGAGAAATAAGCTTATCATCTCAGTTCTTGGTGTAACCGAGGATGGTAGCAGATCTTTTGAATTCAGCACCACCGCACTTTCTATCTAAGCAGAATTCAATATATCTCTTTTGACTTAATTTGAAGCAATTTCTCAAGCAGAGTTCTATTTTACAATATTAAAAAAGTGTTATGTATGATATGAGTTTGCAAAATTTATTTTAAACTATAAAAGAAACAATAACATCTTCCATATTTTGGCAATTTAACATTTCTATTTCCCAATAAAAGTAATTCTTTTAAATTATTTCACAATAATATTATTAATACTTTCTTTTTCTTTCTCTATCTAACGAAATAGTTTTTTTAATTGAATTTGCTGGATTTATAACTCTCCCTTTCCTTCGCTTTTTATAATATTCTCCTTCTTATTTTTTATATTTCATGAACTTTTATTTGCCTTAGAAAATGATTTTTTAAATTTCGATGTTATTGCTATAGTTTAAGATTATCCAATCAAGTATGTATTCAAATAGATGTAATTCATTACGCTATTCAAGACCTTATTGACCATTAATCAATTAATTTCTGAGAATTTTTTAGTTGGTAATGTGTTAATCATCAAGAGAAGGACCTTCCTTGAGCTTGGGGAAGGAATCGATATAATCGAAGTAGTGAGTGTGACCCATATGAACGGGAACGTGGATGATGTTAGTAGTGTTTTACATTTCCTTTTAATATTAATTTCTTTTTTTCTTTTCTGCTTTTCTTTTTTGTTTTTCCTTTTTATTTTTCCTTTGATTTCTTGATAAAATAATATCAAATTAGATAAATATTTGTATTTGTCTTAGTCTCTTGCTTCAATAATTTATTAATTTTTTATTTCAATCTAAAGCCCTTCAATTTCTGCCCTTTTCTTTTCTTCTCATTCTTTCTTTCATGCCAATATACTCCTATTGAGATACAAACTCCTTTTCATTCATAAATATTAATAAATCTCAAAGGATATTTTTTTGAAAATGTTCCTCAGATTTATTCATTTATTCCTTTTTATTCATTCAATTTAATTTTCACAGATATTTTGTTTTAAATATCTATCAAGCAAAGTGGGAAAGATCTTTTAATGAATGTATAATGTATAATGTATGAGAAGATAGGTAGAATAAGAATAATATAAATATACGCAGATATCTTTGCTTTATTTGTAAAATTAGTGAATCATTTAAATTAATTGCCTTATTGCTTAAAACAATAATTCATTTTAAAATGTTGATAATCATTTCTTTACATTAAATTCAGTAAAGATATTAAAATATATTCGTTATTTTAAATTTGTAAATAATTTTTTAATAAATAACCCAAATTTAAGGAAGTAAGAAAATAAGCAAAGCAAGCAAGCAAGTAATTAAATAATGAACAACTATAAAGAGCTATTTTAATTGATAATTGATTTAATTATTTTAAACAATAAATTTTAATTTAATAATAGAATTAAAGCAAGTAATATGTAAAATAAAGAAAGAAAATATAAAATTAATTGACAGTAGTTATGAGTTATGCGAATATCTATTTACAGGATAATGAGTTTGATTAGAATAATATTAATGGTTAAGAATAATATTAATAGTTAAGAATACAATCTTCTATGGTGATGTTTATATTTTATAAAATCACTGATTAAGTTAGTTAGGGGCAACAAATTTTGATGTTTTCGTTACAATAGGATCTCTATTAGTGGAAATAGAAATCGAATCCGATACTTAATAATCTTAGGTTTAATCTTAAAAAGAAACATTTAAGTTTAAGAGTTACGATCTTTTAATAGGTTATGAATTATCTTAGAATATTTTCATTTTTTATGATTTTAAAGGACTAGGAGGGGATTAGTTTCGGATGTAAGAAGAATTCAAATAAGAAGTACCTGAAATAGTATTTAGTCTTTGAGAAGCTAATCCAAATCCAGAATAATTTGGTCTGTTCTCTTGATTATATATGCTGGATTATCTATTAGATTGTATTTAGGAATTATTCAGAGAACCATTTTAAGAATTACGGTTAGGAGATTATTAAATTATAGAATTTTACTAGGATCTTATTAAATCTCCTAGTGTAAGAGATTAAGGATTAAATGATGGCGAATAATATTTTGACTATCCGATTTACATTTTAAGCTTTTTATTATGTAGCTATTAATCATTTATTTAACTATTACCAATACTCTACCTAGCAGAAGGCTAGTTTCTATCAAATAGTAGTTAGGTGTTCAATTTTGGAGTTTCTATTTTACTGTTTAAAATTGGAGCTGAATGATCTCTGTTTGATTAGAAAATCAATTATTTAGATTTTATAGGTGAGAAAGTGAGCTAATTAAAAGCTTATTAGGTTGCTGTTGGCATATCTTCTATTTGTTAAGTATTCAGGAAGCTACTATTTTATATTTATCTTGCTGTTGATAATCTTATTGTTGATTGAGACGTATCTTAAAAGATTGGTGGATATCTCTTTCCTATGGTACTACCTGTTAGTTATTTTGATTGGCTTTAAGGACTTAGTTATATTGATCTTTGTAAGTTCTATGGAGATTAATTATACAATTAGCTTTAACTACCTCTAATTTGATTGTTATTTTGGAAATAGTTTCCATTTTAGCTTTATGATCTAATTGGAGAGAAGCTCTACTCTCTTTAATAGACAGGTTTAGATGTAGAGATATTATTTATCTATTAACTTATTGTAAAAGGTTGTTAATCGAAGATTTTGCTTCTGATTATCTTACTCTTTTCGGGTGTTTACATTCTCTTATTATCATTTTTTTAATCTGATTGATCAATTAGAAGTGATTAAACGATTGATGCATCATTTATAATTTAGCTCTATCCTAATTAATTATTCACCAAATTCCTCACTGAAATATTAACATTATTATTATTATTATTTGTTTATCTATTTTATAATTGTTAATAGTTTTCATTTTAACTACTTTTTGGGTTTGCTGTTGTGCGATCTGAAAAGCTTTGAGAAGAGTTATTTCCTCCATCAATACTTTTTATTAATCTTTAAGATTGAGAAAGAACTTCTTTTTGATAGCTTGTATTCAAGAATTTATCAAGTACAGGAGATTTTGATTTATTAATTTAAGCATCTGTAGTAAAGATTTTTTAATGTTAGGCTGTACTTCTTCTTGAATTGGAAATTCCTGCTTTTGGTGGAGAATTTCTGTCAAGATCTTAGATATCTATGATACTGCTTTAATTCAAATTAGTTTGGTTTTTAAATTAACCATCATCAAACTACCCTTGCATCTAATTATTAAAAGGCTAAACTGAAATCATTCTATTAGCATTTTGATTGTAGATTTGCAATTTAGCTCCTACAGCATTTGACATAGAAGAACCATTTGCACTCTTTCTATAGCTGGCTCTGCTGCTCTACTCTTATTGAATAAAATCTGATTTTTTCAGCAGCTATTCTTCATCTTCGACAACATCACATCTAGAAACATCAAAATATTAATTCTTCTATCTGCGTGCTGCTATTGTCATGTCTTCTTAAATAGATTTAGACATATTCTCAATACTAATTCCTATCCCTTTGAAGTTAATTACCCCATTCAGATACTCAACACTTTTTTCATGGATCTTTTACTTCATTTTTCTAATAAGCTAAACTGGATAATCTGGACCGCCATTAATGATTTTAATGCACTCATTTCTTTTAAAGTATGCATAAATATAAGTATTGGTATTATAAGTATAGTAGATTCCTTATCCCTCCATTTAATCTCTTCTGAAATACCCATCATAAATATCTCCATTATCATGTAGAGTTCTTCCTAACCCTTAAATTTTACCATCTTCATAGCTACCACACATCTATTATTTAAGATATATTAATTTAAATAAATAGATATATTTGAGATGGAATATTGGAATAAAATACTATTATTATTATCATAGACTAAATTGTTAGTTTACATTTAAAGTAATTTAGAAAATTAATAAAGTTGTTAAATTTTTAATTGATTGATGTATGTATATCTTTATCATAACAATAATTTGGTCTGTGAAAACATTTCTTTCTTTTCTTTAAAATTCCTAAACAAAAAGTTACCTATAAAGAATCGTTTGTAAATATACATCCAAGCCCATTTAGATTCCCTTATTTGTCAATGTATCCAACATATTTTTATTTAGTATTTTACTCACACTCTAATAGAGAAAGGGAGCAATTTACATTCTTCTTAAATATTGTATCAATCTGCAGATCTAAAAAATTCACAAACTTGGTAGCTATATATTAATCTTTAAGTAGAAATTGAGGAAGAGATCTTACATCTTCAGTAGTTTCCTCTGATATTTCCCTTATCTTTTTTCCATGCTAATATTCGCAAAATTTCCATAATTTATTTAGCTAATTGTAATGATATATTCTTCCATTCATCAAACTCTATGAAAAATAACCAATAATAAAGCAATCTTTTTAATAGATGCAAGCAAACCCATTCACTTTTCCTCTCTCAAATTATCCATAAAGCATGCCTCCCTTTTTAAAAAGGAGAACTCCTTCTCCATGGAGATTGTCTTAATAAAACCCTCCAAAGTAAACACTACCATCATCATGAATGAAAACACCAATACCGTCTTTACGGTAATGAAGAATGTCTCCTTCGTAAATACCATTATTCATTTCACATCTATAATGCTTGCGCTATTTGAGTTTACAATTAGGACTTACACTTCTTTTGAACATCGCTTCTACTTTCACTAAAGATCCAACTTATAATTTTCACCTTCTATTTTATAATCTATTTTTGTTTTCTTTAGCTACAGTATAAATAAACGATTTCGATTTTTTGTTTTTTAATTGAATGGCTCCTTTCCACACTATTAATAAATTAAATTTTTAACGAAATTGTGTATTTTTATTTTTTTGAGTATTTAGTGGAGTTTAACATATCGTCTCTTATTATGTATTTATAAATTATAATATAAGTAAAGAATTCAGATTAATCATTCGATCTCAAAGTTAAAGCTATCAATGACTCCAAACATTCATATGGTATGGTTTGTTGCACTTTTGTGAATACATTTTTGGAAATTTGTATTTTTTGTTATAATATTTATGATAATTTATTATATTTTCCAATAATGGAAGCATTATTTTTGATAGTCAAATAAGCAATCAATACAGTGTATCTATTAATTAATCACAAATAAACTGACTAATTTAATTTTGTAAATTCAAAAATTAGAAATTTAATTATTTACTTTATTTTAAAAGAATAATATTATTAGAATTGGAATTGATAATAGATAGACAATTTGTTTAATTTGTTGGCTTTTAAAAAAGTATTAAAATATTTTTTTTGGTTAACAAATATTTAATTTAAGTATTTTATAAATTTTTACAAAAAAAAGTGGTATATTTATTATTTAATTATCATAAATTATTTGATTTGGCAATTAATTAAATTAAATTTTAAATAAATTTTAACTATTTCAATTTATTTAAATTGTAACTTTTTCAATTTATTTAATGTTTGTTTCCTTCATTGAAAAATTGCTAATTCAATTCTTTCTGATAGACAAATTAAACTGAGTAAAAAGAATAATTATTTTAAAATAAAGATTTAAATAAATTTGTAAGGAAGAAGACAATAAAAATATGGATGAATATATTATGATTTATAAATAGATTAGCAAATAACACATATATTGTGGTCAAAGAAGTCATTTAAAATCTATTTTATTATCAATTTAGGTAATTTTGCTTAATATATCAACATTTAATGATAAGAATTAAGAAGAATATGAAAATTTAAATAGATTTAGTAGTTAAACTCTATAAAATTTTACATTTAAATAAAAATTATAATCTATTAAGTCAATCAATATATTTTAAGGAAAATGGTAATTTAGTAGAAGAATGGTTATTGATTGATTGATTGATTTATTTATTTCTTTTGTTGCAGAGTAGTAAATAATTGTAAACTTTTTAATACTGAAATATAATCATTAAAGATATAGAGATAATCTATTTTTTAGTAATTATTTACCGATTTATTCATTTGTCTATTTTTGGTATGTTATTTCAAATCAGAACAGTAAATAAAAAGTATACTTTTGAACAAAAGTAACCAATTAGCTAGCTAACTAACTAGCTAGCTACATTCATTTTTTCTTTTCATTTATTTTATTATTTAAATGATACAAATAATCCAGTTTTATCTTGATATAGTTTCTTCATAATACAATATTAACTGAGTGTGATTGAACAAAACTTATAGAATTTAAAATAAATAAAAATGTTATTTATCGCTATTATTTCTTAATGATTTTTCTCTATTAAAAACTTATTCCAGCTCTAATAATATATTCCTTAAATCATATTATATAGTATTTTTATCTATTTCTATTTGACTTAAAAATAGATCAGATAAAATAACTGATTACTAATTACAGTCTTTTTTTTTATAATTTGAATAATTATTCAAAATTTAAAGAGAATTTTTAGCCAGTGTACACCATTGAAATAAATTGATAATTCGATTTTAATATAAGCTCTACTTATCAAGTGTATTACTCATTAAAATAAAACATCAAATAAGCAAAAAATGAAATGAAAAGAAGTAGCCTAAATGGCAAGTAAGCAAATGTAAAGAAAGAATTGAATGTGAATTTCTAAAGCATTGATATAGAGTTAAATTAAATTTTTAAATTTGAGAGATGTAATAGAAATAAGAATTAATATTACTTAGCGGATAATCTATACTTTAAATGATTATCTTCATAATTTGTTGGAGCAAGTGTAATAAATCGCTAATTTTATTTAAAATATAAAAATTATTGTGTAGTGAATTATTATATGCCTGAAAATTTTCATTTTTGGATAAACTTGCAATCATATTGAAAAGAAAATTTACTGTTAAATTTTGAAAGAAAATTAAATCTCTAAATTAAGCGAAGAACAAATAAATTTCTTCTTCTTCTTTACAAATAGGCTTAACTGTTTTGGGTTATAATAATAGATTTTTTAAATTATATAGTATTTGGATTGGTTAGAGTAATCTCTTTCTAATATCAGCACAGTATTTTTGAGGGATACAGTTATCACTGTGCTTAACTGTAATCACAAGATCGATAGGTCTTTAGTATTTTAAAGCAAAGCATTTACTAGAAAAATCCTGATGCAATTTTTAGAAATTAATAATTTGACCAAATCAAACGAAAGAAAGGTATAATTTGTCATCGAATAATGATGAGCTTCTTATAAAATAAAATAGAATAGATTGATTGTTTGCTTATTATTATAGACAAATTACTTTCTTTCTTTCCCTTTATTTAGTTATTTATTTAGCCAGTTTGTTAGTTATCTTTTTATCTCGATTAAATTTATAAGCAAAATCTAAAATTTGCATGAACTTACTTAAAAAATTTGATTATAAAGAGCTAGCTGTTGAAGTTATTAGTATCCTCAATTTAGTCTTTATAGATGTCAATTTACTTCACTCTCTAAATAAAACTAAGCAGCTTAGTAGGTTCTTTAATTTTGTAAATTAAAATGTTCAAATTCATGCATTGTAAATACTTCTTTACTTAGTACGGGTTCACAAAAATATTGAAATGCATTACATTTTATTACATTGATTTATTTTGTTTTTTACGCTTTACATGTCAGAATTTATTAAATTGTGTTTATTATCTTACAACCTTCATAAATACAATTTGTATCCGAAAAGCGAAGCAATGTTAAAGAAATCTAATTATTTATTCAAATTAACTTTGTAAGTCAAATAATTTGTTTGATCTTTAATTTAAATCAATTCTAAAATGTCCATCACAGAAAGAATTTCTATATTATGACTAGGCTTATTTTGGATGATTCCTTTAAAATTTTTAGCAAAAGTTTAAACAAGGCAGTTCATTTTAATTGTGAAATTTATATTGAATTTTTATTTTTTGTATAGGAGTAACTAAAATTAATAATATATCTGGGATGTGCAGCTTAAGATGGCAAAACAATCAAATAAGCTAAACTAAAAGGATGGAAATTAAATAAAGGAAGAATTGAGAGGAAAATTAAAATTAAATGAAAAATAGAATAGACAATCCAAAAACTTAATGAAAATTCTGTAAAAGGATGAGAGGGCAAGAGTATAAATAAAATGAAGATGATCAATAAAGTGTATTGCTTTGAATCTATTTTAATAGGCTATTTTTTATTTTGAAAAATAATAAATATTTGGTTACTCCCATCCAATAGTAGAATTTTTTATAAATATCATGATTAATTTTTTAATTTTGCATTTGATCTTGAAATCGTAATTGACTGTATACTAACTAAATCAAATAGATCAGAGAGCTAATAAAAAAGCAGAGATTTAGCCATATCTTTTTTAAGATGTATTTTTAGAAATATGGGTAAATGAATTAAAAAGATTACTCGAATTCAAAAAATAAAGAAAGAAAAGTCTCTGTAAGTAATATTGTCATGTGTTAGTTAGTTAGGTATACTTATTTTAACTAGAGAATTCTATCCAAGTTATCTCGTCTGATTTTATTTATTTAATCTCAAAAAATTAAATGAAAAACTCTATCTTCTCAATTTACACATTTATCATGTTTAATTCCAAATACCACAATTGAATTATTGGAATCACAAATAGAAATTATCACTAAATTATCAGAAAATACAAAATAATGGTCAGATTAGCTTTAAATATCTTATATTAAAGTAGTGACTCTGATGATGATTATTTGACAAAATTGAGTTTGAGAATAAATACTGAAAAATCAAATAAATTAAGATTGAGATTGACTACATCAAAATGAAGATAATAAGATACGAAAATTTATTACATTATATAAAATTAGTATTCGATATTGATTGATTGATAGAAGATGATGATGATGATAATGATGATGAAGAGGTAAGATGAATTTGCTAGATCATAAATAATTACAATCAGGAATGATTGTGGTGGTGGTGGTTGTTATTATTATTATTAATAAATAATTGCTATTATATTTTCACAATTGGGTTGGGTAAATGAGTGAATATCAAAGAATTGAGAACGAAGAAGCTTTCTTTTCAATTGCTTTGTTTATTATTAGTATTTAATTATTTCTTTTTACTATAATTGCTTGCTTAATCAACAAGGTAACAAATATAATTTGTTTACTGCGAAATTGTTGATAATGATATTATTGTTGTAGTTGTTTTTGTTGTTGTTATTGTTGTTGCTATTTTTTGAAAGAGTTTAATATTAAAGTAATTGATGAGTAGAAAGAAAGAAGGATTTTCATTAAATATAGTGAGTTATTATAGGTTTTGTAATTACTATTGTTTGTTTGTAGAAGATATTGGGTTATTGTTATTAAGCTATAGATTAGTTTTATTGTTCGGGTTGGTTAAGCAAGAAAGCTTAAAAAGTAAAATATAAATGTAAATTTAAGATAAATAAAATTTTTTTAATTAGTAGTTGGTTGGTTGGTTGATAGGTATAGTTTTAAGACTATTCTTTTATCATGCCTCTCCTAAATAAGGAGGCATCTTAATATCAGTTAATGTTTATAGGTCTTCTAAATGGAAGATTACTGATGGATTCTTTATTTTTGGCATAAAATTGCTCTAGATTTTCAGGGGGAATTTATTCCACATCTTCAGCTGTAGACTCAAAATTAGAGCAAGTAATTTAATTAAATAGATTTCTTTCAGTCTGCTTTACAGATTTGTGGTTTTATTTTATTGGAGAAATTGAAGTAGATGAGGCTGAAGCAGTCGCATTAAATGAAGGGTCACTGGGTGAGACCTTAAAGAAGTAAAAGCTCATTCTATTTTGGCAAGGAATGGAGGAACAGGAAGATGATTAAGGTATTATTTTTTCATCTTAATTTTGGGATTGACTACAATTATTTTGAATGCATTAGTAAAATTAGATATTTTATGTGGAAAATCTCTACTCAGGGCTATAATTCATAGAATTTAATTTCATTCCACAAGTTGCCATCAAATTGTCTATTTCGATATTCGCTGATACCTTAAGCTCAAAAGTGATCTTAGGACCAAAATATTTCAATTATTCGTCCTCCATTTAATAACAAAGACGGAAAGAATTCTTAGATATTCCAATTTGAGTAGGTGCTATTAAATTAATTTCAGTAGATATTGTCGAGGAGGATGGTGCACTTTCGATTGAATAGCAAGTTCCATCGATAAATCCTTCAATGCAGCGAAGTACTACATTTTGTGGCCATTAGCTCTCTCCATTATTTTAAAATTAAATATTCCATGAGAAGGATGCACCTGGAGCCATTTCTACTTATTTTTTAGGAGAATTTAAGATTTTAGCACGATAGGTGCATACTTATTAACATTATATCTTGTAGCTTAAACGTCTAGATTTATTTTCCCTTACAAAGTTATCGGGTGAAGTTGTTGATGTATTTTAGCTGCCATTGCAGCAAGTCTTAATCATGTTTTACAATTACTATAGATTCCCTTATAACACACTCATATCCTCATGTCCTGGTTTATGAGTCACTTGCTAATATTACTCGTTTTGAGAGCAATACATTTATAAGTGAGGGCTTTGTTAAATTAAAATACCTTATGAGCTGTACGAGGGTATAACTCTATTATTAGAGTAATCGTTTAATGAATTGGATTGATTAAAACTTTGATCAGGAACTTAAGTGCTTAATCTGCCAGCTTTTCTAGATAATATTGAGTTGGTTCCCGTGTTAGTTTGGTTACTACCATTTAAAAAAGAGATTTAAGAGTGATCAGCAGTACTCTAATTTCCATTATCTACACAAATACTAGTAGTTAATTTGCTGGGGATGTTAGTAATAGTGGTTTTACTTTTTCTTCTATTATTAACTTGAGGAAATGTGATTTATTCTTTCCTAGTAAAAGAAGTTGTATTGGCTAAGTCTTCTTCTTAAGCAACCCTACTACTGAAATTTTATAAGTAATTCTAATTTATTGTATTGGCAGCAAGGTGGTTTTGTGATTGTGAATTTAGAGGGCTTTAATTAAAGGATGAAGATTATTAAGAGGCTTGGGAAGAGGCAATTAAATATTGCTAGTTTTCATAACATCTTTCTGGGTTTCTATTACTCTTCTTATCTTATCTTGTTGAAACCAACATAGGTGTCTTATATTAATCATTTTAGTATTAAAGAATATTCTAAAAATTTTGAATTGATGGAGTAATTTAAGCTTATGAATTAGGCGCATTTTAATTACAGCCTTCTAAGAAATCAGCTTACTATAAATAATCAAAATCTTAGTTCAGCATCTAATTATTTTTACAGACAGAAAAAGAAGAAGAAGATGGAAATTTTGTCTATTCTAATTGCTTCTCATTTAATTTATTGAAAAATTTATTTTGATTTTCATTCTTAATGAATTAGCTTTGCTACAAACAGCAGCAAGCTCTCTCCTCCTTTTATATGTTAGGGCTTAAGGCTTTACATGTACATTTCTTTTCGTTGGCATCAGCATTTACATCTTTATCATTTTACTGATGTCCCCCGATAAGTTCAGTAGATTATTCTTATTCAAGATTATTTATAGGCATTGGTGAATAATTCTCAGATCTTATAAAAATAATAGCAGATTCATCCAAATTAATTATTTTTTATGTCTTTTATTCGCAAGGAATAATCTCTTCTTCTAATTTACATTCATTTTCATTTTTATTACAATCCTTTTAGCAATTATTCTCACAATTATTCGTTCCATCCTTCGAAAACACTATATCTAATTAATTCAATTTCTCTTCGAGATCACATTAACTAGCGAAAGCTTTATTATCTGCTTCGCTGAAGAGTTCTCCTACTCCATTATTAACACTCTTGTCAAGACATGATATGCTCTATGATTGATTATTTAATTAAGGATCTTCGATATCAAAGCGATCGATAAGCTCGCACCAATTAAACATGGATTCATCCAAATCTTTTAAAATAGGCTCTTCTTCAGATTATTCAGTAATTTTTAATTTTATATTCTTCAAGTTTCTATCAACGGCAGATGCTAGGAGGTGCTTAAAATCTGACTCGCAGGAAACACTCATTGATTCCGAATCATCATTTGATGAGTAACTAATTTTAAATTTAAGAGGAATTCTTTCTTTAAAATTGGATTAAATTTGATCAACTAATTGAGCGTAAGTGAGTATTCTTCCTGGTAGCTTGTAAATATTTGCTTAAATTTCAATTTTAAATCCCAAATTCATGTCTTCGTCGTCTGTAGAGAAAGTGTGATGAAGAAGAATTTCTCGTTGTTGCTACTGTAGATATATGATTATACAGATATATTAATCTTTACGAGTATTAGAAATAATAATAAAAAAACAAAGTTATTCTTCTTTATTTAATTGATTGAATGATTGTTTTTTTGTTTGTTTGTTTAATGATTTATTGATTGATCCTTTCTTGATTTCAATCTAGTAGTATTACAGGTTTAAAAATCAAATTAGAAGGTTTTTCGTAATCTTGTTATTTTTAGTAATCTTTCTTAAAAAATATATTTATTAGCCAAACTCTTAATTAATTATCTGCTTTTTTAATTGAATTTTACTTCAAATTATTTCTTTTGCTTGATATTTTAAATCAGAAAATATATTTTTATTAAATTAAAGTATAGATTGAAAAGAGAAAAAAGTCCATTTAATTTATTAATTTTTGTAAATTTTTTTTTCAAAATAGAAACAAAGATTTGTAAGTAAGAAAGGAAAGAAGAGACTGACTGACTACAGTAATTATCTTCATTTTGGTTAGCCTCATTCCAAAACAAACAAATAAACAAACAAAAATAGAGCTGAATTAATTAATTTACTTGTTTAATTTCATTCATTCATACTTTTTTATAAATATTCTTTTAGCTAAACTAAATACAAAAAAAAAAAAACTATTAATCAAAATTATTAATCTTACTCAACTCAATTGTCTCAGCTTTCATCATCATTTTTTATTTTCTTCCACCCTTTTTATTTCTGATATTTTATTCTATTTATATCTATTCTCCCTTCGTCATTTATTCACTTTTCTCAGTAACTCCTTTCCTCAAAATTCAAATTAGACTAATCAATCCGGATTTTCCTTAATAAATGAAACTCCTTAAATTCTACCAACCTTAAACTTTTAAAAACTAACTCAATTTAAGTTAATTTATGCAATGAAATGTCTCCATTAAGAATTAATTTCCTCTAATTTAGTGAATTGAATTAGAAAATTAATATACAATCTAGGAAAATCAAAGACGATACTTACTTAATTATCTATTTTATATAACACAGGGAATTAGGATTTAAGAGCTTTGTTTGATTTCAATTAATTAACTATTTTTGTTAGAAAATTTATTTTTTATTCAAAGTATCTTAGCTTTGAGTAAATCAAATATGCATATAACATTACAGAGAATATTTGCTTCTAGAAGGTCTTTTAGTAATATTTAAGGAGAAGGAATCTATTAATTATCAAGTAAAAATAGACAACTTAATATAAGTATAGGAACGAAAATGCACTTCTAACAAACAATCATATTTTAGCTATTCTTAATTCTTTATTTTAGATTAAAATATAAATATATTCTCTTTAAGGAAAACATTGATATTTGTTCTCATTGAATTTATGTAAGTAAATATTATAGTTAATTAATAATGAATGACTGTTTTATTTTTAAAATACTTCAGATTAGATTAGAGTCTTAGCTAGAAATAAATAGCAAGCAAGCAAGCCAATAAATAAATAAATAAATAGCAGCACTGAGATAAATATGATTTATTTTATTTTATCTTATACTATCTATTATATTTTACATATCTCTCTATTCCAACGGTATTTTGTCAGAGTTTCTAGTTTTATTCTATTTCTTTCTATTACTGGTGGCAAAAATCGAAATGTTTTAGCGAGAAAAATATTTAGATATGTTATATAAGTTGATAAAAATTAATCTATTAATAATTAATTTCTACCAGAAGTTAATATTAACAATCATTCCTTTTATTTCACAAATTTCGAATAATTTTGGTTCTATAATTAAAAAGTAAATCAAAAATAGCTTCAAATTTAAAATGTTATAAATCAGTTATGGCCTACCGCTCTTGTAGTATTTATTTATTTTTGATCCTAATATGTTACAATATATTTTTTCAACATTATCAATCTAATCCAATAAGTAAGAAAATTCTTACTCCAATTACTGCAGTAATTATGAAATAGATTTTTCTAAATAATCTAATTAATTTAATTCTAAGCCTTCAAAATATAAAAAATTAATGAATTTAATATTTTCATCAAGGCGGCAAGTGGGTAGGTGGATGTACAATAAGTTGTTGAAATTATATTATAAAGCTAATTATTAAATAATTAAATAAAAAGAGTTAATAATACCATTCTGATTAAGAATATTATGATAAGAACATATTAGACTCTATTCTTAAATAGAAACTAAATGTTATTTAAATCTGATCATAAAGTGTCTAAAAGAAATATTTTTTCTATATGAAAAATAATGCAATTTATTTGGTTACTTGAGATATGTTTATATGCAGCTGATTAACGAACTAACTTTTCTTTTGACAAAAAAATATTTTTATTTTAAATAAAATATTTAATGATTTAATTTTAAGAAAAGATATTGAGAAGAAAATATTTTATGAATTTTATTAGATATCATAATTAACTTTAATTGAAAATATGGGAGGGAATATGTTGAATTTGATACAAAAGATATAAAAGAGACAATAATAATTATGGTTTTCCTACATATACTTTATTTTTAAATTATATTATCAAATGTAGTAGCAACTTTCATCATTAATTCACTTTCCATCAATAATTTTATTGTATCATTAACTCGATTATAGAAATCCGATTCACTAATTATCTTTTCAAATTCTAAGTTATTAAACTTGCTTACCGCTAAATAATCTTTTAATTAAAATTTAATAAAATAGTGATTAGAAGATAGCCAGCGCTTGAATTAAAATAAATAAATAAATCAAGAATGTAAAATTACGAATTGAGGCTATCCTTGGAGGTATTTTCATTGACAGCGATACCACTAACCTTAGCAAAGTGCTCGTTGTGGTTCTTTAATAAAATGATACAATTTATAAAAATTAAAAGTTGAAAGAAAAATAATTAATTACAAGTCCTTGAGTAGCCTTAGCAATATCTCCATCAACTAAAAGAAGAGAATTATCATAGAATCTGATGGTTTGGCCAACCTAGTTAAGATCTTGAGCACCAGTATAAATAGAATAATTGCCATGAATTAAAGAGTTCAAGACACCTAAATATTTTATCAAGAACAAGATATTACTTTCAACTCTTAAAAATATTATTAAAATTAACTATTAAACGCAAAATTATAATTTAATTAAATTTCTAATCTGTTAGGAAATTAATCTCATCTTTTTAAAAAAACTAGTACTATTCTTAACTCAAAGATATTTCTAATTCTGTTAAATCTTTAAAGAGTGATAGATAGATACATACATATTATCACTATCTATATTTATTTTAACCCTTTCTCTTTAAAGTATCTTATATAACCAATAATATTATAAGGTAATTACTAAAAACTTTTCAACTAATAAGAAAAAGTACATAATTTAGTTTAACATCAGTTCAAATTTTCGAGAATAGAAAAATAAATCATAAATGAATGAAAGTTTTCTTTAAAAAACACTAAAGATGTTATTTATTTATATTAATTACCGAGAGAGAAGGAAAGAGGAGTACGAGCATCACCAGTTACGAAAACAGGAGTTGTATCATTTACATTAGATTATTTACGAGCAGCATCAGTCTTGCTAATTAAATCCTTCAAGGTGTGAGTTTGATTACCAGTAATGAACAAAGGAGCATTTAATTCAACTTAGGGTAAAGTCAAGGTATTGAAGTTCTTACTAGCATAAACCATAATTTGCTATTTAAAAATTTATTTTTTTATTAAAATGCTTAAAAATACTAATTATTTTCTAATTTACTCTGAATTTATAGGTACCAGCAAAGGTATAGAAACCAGTATGGATAACGTGTTATAAATTAGAGAACTTGGACTTGATTTGAGCACCTCTACCAGCTATTTTCCATTAAAAAAATTAATTAATTAAATAAATAAAATCAAATTAATTTGATAATTGTTTCAAGTAGAGTTTTGAATTCAAAACTGTGAATTATTTAAAAATACTAATAAATGTTAGAATATTGATTGCTATTGGTGTTTTTTTCAATAGTAAAAACTGGTTTGATAAAACAATTATATTGCTATTATAATGTATTTCCCTATTTTTTATTGTTGTTTGTTTAAGAATTAAGACACTTTAAAGCTAATTTTCCAACTAAAGTATTTATTCTTCAAATGATAATAATTATTTATTTATTTACTGTTGGCTAATTCGGGAATAACCTTATTTATGACATCAATGTATCTGGCATTTCCAGCTTTACTGTTAGGACTAAGCAATAAACCCTTAGCCTTAGAATCATTTAATGCCTTTTCTAATTCTTCAGCATTTTAAGCATAAACAGGGATCAAAGTGACACCAGATTTAGCAGCACCGATTTGAGCAGTAGTAATTTCAGCGGTGTGGTTTTTTTCAACCCAAAGTAAGAGCTTATCACCTATAAAAATAGAATAAAATTGGTATGAGATATTTAATGAATTGTATATTAATCTAATTTATTTTAGATATTTTATTTTATTTCCTTAGTATAATTGCTTTTTTGAAGATATCCATAAACAAAATCTTTGTTAGATTGAAAACAAGAGAGAATCTATCTATCTATAATAATATCTTTTTAAACCAAATATTAATTCATTATCATGAGTTCTTTTTACACATTGCTGCATCATTTTTTCCCTTTATATATCTATTCTTTTTTATAGCTTTCGTATAGCAGCTATCTCCCTAATACTTTCTCTTATTTAAAGATTGCAATTCCAATTAAATATTTAGTCTCCTAATTAAATTTTTTAACTAAGAATTCTTAAACATACTTTTATTTTTTAAATTGCTCAACAATGATACTAATTCGTTATAATATAGATCTTATTACTATTGTTATTGCTATAAAAGAATAATATTTTTCTGCCTCTCTAGATTTCTCATTTAACAATATTAAATTATCATATCTTCAATCGCAATAATACTAAGCACATTCATAAAGTGAAGTAAAAAAGGAGAATATTTTAATTACCAGCCTTCCATCCCAATTCAGCTAAACCGTAAGCGAAAGCATTGGTGTGTGACTAATTTATTATAATAATAGAATATGTTTGAAATCATTTTTTATATAATACTTTATCTTTTGCTTTTGATTTTCTTTATAATAATATCATTAAAAATAGAGCTATTAAATGGTAAAGAAATCATCAGAGAAATGTTTGCTTTTTAAATTCACAAATGTAGTTATTACGTCCAATTCACTGAAAGTCCAAGTACGATTTTGATTTTCATAACGGATTGCATTACGATTGCCATTAACTGCTAATTGAGCAGCTAAAGGAGAAGCTGCCTTAGTGGCAGTAGAAAAAGCAAATCTATTAACCTAGCTAAATAATTTCATTGTTATTTCTTCTCTTTTCGAACAAGAATACTTTTTTGCTTTATTTTACTTTTGAAATGAATGATAAACTTTATATTTATTTATTGTGTTTATGTAGTTTCTTTCTATTCATGCAAACTATTTATATTATTTTTATTTTTCCTGCCCTATCTATCTATCTTCTTCTTGTACATATCTTTTTTTTGCATACATGATTTAGCATAGATATTTCCATTTCTATAATATTTTGCACAACCCACCCATCCCTCACTCAAAGGTTAGCAGAACCTACATAACAGCAGCCATACTGAATCAATAACTTAAATAATATTTAAATACTCTTATTTTTTAACTTAAATTAGAGTTTATTTTACCTTTATTTTAGTAAAGCTTTCTATCTTGAGATTATAAATATGAGTGTAATATGTTTTTAACTTTATCTTTAAAATAATGACAATACAATTTACTTAGTTAGTCCTCCATTAATTTGCTGATTAATTAAATAAATAAAAACTTATGTTTTATATTTAAACAAATTCTTAATATTTTTTTTATAACAAGTAAGCAAAATATATCTATTTAAAAAGGTAGTTTTCATATAATTGGACAAACTATAATAATTGTAAAGTTCTTTTAATATTTTCAATATTATTTTTATATTGTTAGTTAGTTCTTATTTAAATTTCATGAGTTAAAACTACTTTAAAAATAATTGAGCAGTTAATTTTCAAATCAAGCAAGCTAGATAGTTCTTTAACCTAAAATATTAGAAATTGATGAATCTACTTTTTTTTTTAGATATTTCTTTGGAAATATAATAATAATCGAGATGATTTGTTTATATTTTAAATAATTTGAAAATGAAATTTTTATAGTAGGTAGGTAGTCAACCTCATCAAAACTTACCTTTATTTGCCCAAAATATATTGTAACAATTTACTCAGATGAATCATTAAAAAAGACATTAGTAAAATAAATTAAAAACCTTTAAGAATTCAAAAGAAAAATTTAATTTTTATATATAATAAAATCTAAAAAGATAAATAATAATCGTTTGAAACAAAAAATCAAATACAAAGAAAGATCAGATTTTAAAGGAAATGGATTACAAAGTCATAAGTTCAAAACCAAAGTTTTATGCAGACTCAAATTTGAAAAAGACAGCAGAATACTATGATTATGAGAACTTGGAAATAGAATGGGGGTAATTTTGAATCTGATTGCTTCCCTTTATTTAAAAAACTCCAAATTTATAGATGATTCAGAATAGTTGATGCAATTAACTATTTTTTAATAGGATATGATTTGAATTTCTATGAATTTTATATTGACAAACTCATAGGAATCCAAATTAAATGTTGTTTCCTATAGCTTTCAGCATTAGAAAAGTAAAGAAGGTCAATAGAAATTAACAATTTTATTTTAAAAAGTGAATAGGATAACTATGAAGTAATTAGAAAACTGGGAAGAGGTAAATACTCAGAAGTATTTGAAGGAATCAACATTTTGAACAATCAAAAATGCGTTATTAAAGTCCTCAAGCCAAGTATGCAATTTTTAGTCTTTTTGTTAATCAACAGAAAAGTAAAAATGAATTAAAAATAATAAAAAAATAGTCAGAAAGAAAAAGATAAAAAGAGAGATTTCCATTTTAAAGAACCTTAGTGGTGGCCCAAATGTTATTTAGCTTCTAGATATAGTTAAGGACCCTGCCTCAAGATGCACTTCATTAGTAGGACATTTATAATATAAAATAAAAACAATAAAATAAAGAACAATTAACTAAAAATTAGGCTTTCGAATATGTTAACAACATTGATTACAGAGAGCTTTACCCTAGACTCAGTGATTTTGATGTTAGATTTTATATTTTTGAAGTGTTAAAGGTAAAAATTTCTTTCAAGATTAAGTATACTTAATATTCAAAATATTTTTCTTTATAAAATTTAGGCTCTTGATTTCTGTCATAGTTAAGGTATTATGCATAGGGATGTTAAGCCTCATAATATTATGATTGATCATGAAAAAAGATAGCTCAGATTAATTGATTGGGGTTTGGCTGAATATTATTTCCCTGGAAAAGATTATAATGTATGCTTTTAATTATTTCATTTGTGTGATAAATAAATCAAATCTAAATATTTAAATCAAAAGGTTAGAGTAGCTTCCAGATATTTCAAAGGTCCTGAATTACTTGTAGATTATCAATATTATGATTACAGTCTTGATATTTGGAGCTTAGGAGCTATGTTTGCAGGTATGATCTTCAAAAAAGAGCCTTTCTTCTAAGGTAATGATAATTATGACTAGTTAGAAAAGATTGCAAGAGTTCTAGGTACTAATGAATTATATGATTACTTAAATACATACAATCTTGAATTAGATGCCAAATTTGAAGGTATTCTAGGTAAGCATACAAAGAAGCCTTGGACTAAGTTTGTAAATAATGACAATAAAAATTTAGCAGTTAACGAAGCCATAGAACTTCTATCAAAGATGCTTGTATACGATCATGTAATTTATTTAAATCTTTTTATATGTAATTAGAATTTTATTATAAATGTAATAATATCTAGGCTTAAAGAATTACTCCTAAGGAAGCTATGCAACATCCTTACTTCTTCCCTATTATCTAATACCACGAAAAAAACTCTAAGCCTGAAGAACCTAATAAGAAATGATATATATAGATGATCTCTTAACTAATAATAATTATTTTTAATTAAAATATTTTTTATTTAGCTGGATTTAAACTAGAAATTTTGTTATCCAATTCTCTTAACAACTCATTTTTATGTTGATGACTTGGCTACATTTTTTATACATATATGAAAAAAATATGAAAGAAGATAATTCAAAAATTGATATCATTTTTATTAACTTCTGAATACAAATTGTACTTTAAATACAAAATTAAAAAACAGAATTCACAATAATTAATATATGCAAGTTTATATTTTTATATTAGTATTTATTTTTTCATCAATCAACTATCCATCCATCTATTCATTCATTCATTTTTTATCCACACTATTTATTACCTTATTTATTACCTATCACTTAAATTAATTTTTAATATCTTAAAATCATTAGATTTTATTTAAAAACTTTAAAAGTGTTTTCAATCATTAAATTAAGAATTAATTTTTATAATACCCCTTTTAAAAATTATAAAAATAATTTAATTTTAAGAAAAATAACCTATAGTTTTGAAAATAGAATCTTTTAAATACCTAATTCTAGAAAGAAAGATGAAAAAATAATATAATTTATTTGTCAATCACCCCCATATATTAATTTGAATCGATATTTTATAAATGGTTATCAGAATTATATTTTTGCAGTAAAAGAAATAAAATAGAAAGCAAGCAATATGATCAAAAAGATCATAAAAAATATTAATTAATCTTCAAAAGTATCAAAACAAGTGTGAGATGACAGAATGAAGATTTGGTCATATCTTACTAACCTATAAATCTTATTTGCTTTACTTTTCATATAAGCATTATTTTGATATTAAATTCATTATTAGAAACGTTAGCACTCATATTAATTATTAAAAACATTATAAAAAATAAGATATTCCATACAAAAATATATAAAAAAATATGTTTAGTAGTCTCTTAGAAAAAGGTAAAGCTCTTGGTTCAAAGGCTAAGGACTTAGTTTAGTAAATTGGTAGTGAAATAGACCAATAAAACTAAACTTAGCTTAGAGGACTAACTGGTTAATCTCCAGCTAGTACTCCTTAACACTAAGTTAAGGGTTAACAATAATAGTAGTAAACAAATTAAAAGCCTAATAAATAGGAAGAATAAAAGGAAGATAATAAAGAAAAACTTTTATATGAACACATTCAACAATTAAAACAAATAGAAAAGATAATAAATGAGCCAATTTAAGGTAATTCTTAAGAGGAATAGAAGAAAAGAGTTACTTCAATGGTCAATAGCATTTTGAAAGATAATATGATGAAATTTATTGCTAAGGTTAAATAAACTCTAGTTATTAAAATTCATGAAAGAGTAGTCTAATTGATAGACGAAAGCATTGGCTAAGATATTCCAAATGAGGAGAGGGAATCTTTAAAAGCTGTTTTTAATGTAGACTATGATGAAAAAGATTTGATGCAATAAGACGAAGAGTTTAATTATGAAAATATTCTTCAATTATTTGTCTAAAAAGTGGATCACGAAACACTAAAAGGCTAGCTTGAAAAATCTAGTATTCTCTATGCAGAAGTAAGAAAGATTTTAGAAGAGTAGGAGTTATATTTAGCTCAAGAAAAAAAAGAAATGTTAATAAAGTAATAGCATCTTGAATAAACTGTGGCTTCACTTTAATAAGAAGTAAAAAGAGCTGAAGATACTCTTATTTAAAAAACAAGTGAGTTAGCTAAGTTATTTGAAGATAATAATGAATGGTAAGAAAGATTTTAGGGAATAAAGAAGAGTGTTTCTGATTCAGATAAACTGATAAAAGAGTAAGAGGATAACATAAAGAATTTAGAGCAGTAATTATTAGCTAAGAATGAATAGATAACATAAATCACATAACAAAATGACTAATTGAATGAAGCCATCAAGAAAATTAAGAGTTAGACAGCTAATGAAAATTAAAATTCTGAATAGTTGAATAAAAAAATTGAAGAGCTAAACTAATAACTGCAAAGCTATTCAACAGAAAAGGATAATGCATTCGAATAACTTTAGACAAACAATAAGAAAAAGGAGGAATTAAAGAATTAAATCGAAGATATGCAATAGCAAATTCAAAATTTAGAATCTAATCTCTACTCCTCTAAAAAAGATTATGAGGATTTGGTCTAAAATACTTAAAACTCTGAATAAGAATTAGAAGATCGCTTAGAAGATGAAAAGAAAAAATTCAATGATGAATGGGAAAATAAGTATAATTAAATGTGCTAATAAAAGGATGAACAGATTCAATCATTGTAAGCTGTAATTCAAAAACACACCTAAACTATCGAGGAATTGAATCATAAATTACAAGAAGAATTAAATAAGGCTAACGATTTAAGCTAAAAGATATCTAGTTTAGAATAAGGAAATAGCGAGATTACTGTTTTGAAAGATTAATTGTAGAATTTAGAAAATTAAAAGAATGAAATCTTACACTAAAAGAAAGCTGAAATAGAGGCATTGCAAAACCAAATTTTAGATATTTCTAACTAAAAGAATGAAGAATCTAATAAATTATAAAATTTGGAGAGAAAAAATAATGATCTTAATGAATAAATACAACAATTGTAAGATGCAGATAAGAGAAATAGCGAACTTAATTATTAAATTAGTTAATTATAGGAAAAAGAATAGAATTTAACTTCTGAGAATAAAGCTCTTCAAGAAAAAAATGAACATAGCCATAATGAAATCAATTAAAACAAGAATCACATTGGTGATCTTTAAACATAATTAAAGGAATTAGAAGAAAAGATCAATTAATTGAAAGATACTATCGAAGAGAGAGAAGATGAAATCAATAAACTTAAATAAAAAGAACAAAGCTTATTGACAGATACTTTCTCTCAAAAAGAAAAGCTTGAACAAGAACTTGAATAATTGAAGAAGCATAACACAGAATTAAAAGATTAATTTGCTTAAGAAAAGGCTGATATTTCAGAAAAGCACAAATAAGATATGCAATAGTTACAAGAATCTTTGACAAAAGAAGGAGAAGGAGTTTCAGAAGAAATTACTAAATTGAATGAAGAAAGAACTAAACTTAGTGATGAGAACTTCTAGTTAAAATAAACTCTCAAAGAAACATAAAAAGATATCCAAACAAAGGAGGAAGAGATTCAAAAGATAAGCAAAGATTTAGAAGAATAAGTATAATTATATAATACCTATAAATAAAAATATGACACCTTAGAAGAAGAATCTAATAAGTCTAAGAAAGATTTTGAAAAAAGAATGGAAAAGTTATCTCAGAAAAAGAAAGAAGCCATTGAGAAGTTAGAAAATTAGATCCAAGAAATAAATAACTAGATAAAAGAAAAAATTGAAACTATTTAGAAGCTTGAAAATGAGAAAAATGAAATTCAGAAGAAATTTGAGCATCTCAAATAAGATAGTGCAGCCTAGACCAATCATAGAGAAGAAGAGTTGAAAAATAAGATAAATTAAATCAAATAAGAATCTGAATCATTACTTGAAAAATTATAATCAGAAAACTCATTACTTAAATAAACTCACTTACAGGAAACCAATAAACTAAAATCAGAATCAAGTGAGGAACTAGAGAGATTAAAAGATGCTCATAGAAAAGAAGCTGATACTTTAAAGGAATAATTCTCAAAGCAAGAGTAAATCCTAAGTGAATAGTTGAAGGCTTAAGAAAGGGATTACTTAGTAAAACTAGAATAGGAAAAGCATATTTCGACTGAAAATGGGGATGTTTTGATCAAGGATTTCGTTGTTTAATTATAAAATGAGAACAAAACTAAGTAAGAATAATTAACTTCTTTAGAAACAGAATCTAAATAATAGAAGGAGGTTATTTCTCAATTAACAAACTAAATAGCAGAATTAAAAGAAACAATTTCTAAACTTGAAAATGAAATTAATTCACACTAATAAGAGAAATCTAACTTTTAAGAAAACTAAAATTCTTCCAATCAAGAAAAAGAACAAAAAATCTAAGAACTAGAAACCAAGATTTAATAACAATTAGAATAATTGGATATTTTATTAAAAGAAAAGGATTAGATTGCCTCAACTGTATCTGAAAAAGATACTCAGATTAGTAACTTAAGTACTTAAATCACTTCACTTGAAAAGTAAATCCAAGATCTTTAAAAAGAAAAAGAAGATTAATAGCAAAATGAATAAACCAAATCTTCTTAAGAAATATCACAACTAAATGCTTTAATAGAAGAATAAAAAAAGAAGATTAAAGAAACTGAAGAAATTCTAAGCAACACAACTGCAGAATAAAAGAAATTTTCTGAAGAATTGTAAGAAAGCTTATCAAGAAAAGAAAAAGAAGCCAAATAGCTTGAAGATTAGTTAATAAGAATTCAATAATAGCATCAAGAGGAAACATAAGAGATTTAAAAGAAATCCCAAACTGATAGTACAAATATGATTAAATTGAATGAAAAGAATCAAAAATATATTGAAGCACTTAAGAGAGGTAATAAAGAACTTATCAATATGATTATTGATAGTTACTCTTCCCTATCCAACGAATTGGATAAAGCTAATATTCAAAGTTAAGTCAGTGCAATATAAGATTGCATTAAGACTACAAGTCCTGATATTATGAAGGAATTCTAGAAGTTCTTACTTGAATCGAGAAATTTACTCTCAGAACACTACCAAAATTAAATTAGCAATATTAAAAACTAAGAAAAAGCTAGATATAATAAGTTATTAGAATAGTTTAATAAAAGCACTGAAGAAATTAAATAGCTTAATTCTAAGATTAAAGCTGCAGAAAAACTTGAAAGATAAGTTTAGGAATTGAATGATGTAATCTCACTTTAAAAACAAAACATTAAGAAGAAAGAAGCTGCATTCAATGAGTTGCAGATCGAAATAACATCTTAAGATGCTGAAAAAAGAGCAGAGTTAACTTCTTTATAAGAAAAGGTTACTCTGTTAAAGCAAAAGAATGATTAATTAAATTCAGAAAATACTGCTCAAAAAGAACTTAATGCAAAACTCCTCCACGATATCCAAGATTTAGAATCAAATAGATCAGCTCTTGAAGAAAAAGCCACTTAAGGTAGTGAATTTTTATAATAACTTCGTGAAAAGGATAGTTAAATCTAGATATTAGAAGATAATCTCTAAAGTTTACAAACTATCCATGAGGAATTCTAAAGAAGAAGCGAAACTTTGGCTAAGAAATATGATATGGAACTTAAAAAGATGAGATCTGAATTAGCAGGAGCTAAAGAAAAGATAAATATTGTTGATGAATTGAATGCTCAAATTGCTTAAATTGAAAGTGCATTTAATGATAAAAATCAAAAGTATAATACCTTACAAGAGAAATATGCTGAATCTGAAAAGGAACGAATTTAAATAAAGAATGAAACCAATTAATTATTAAATAAATTGAAAACTGAAGCTGTTAAATCAGAATATGTAATTGATCGTAGAGTCATTTCAAACTTTTTAGTCTAATATTTTGATATCAATTCTAGTAACTAAGTTAAATTATAGATTCTTGATACTATGTCATCTATCCTTTAATTCAGTGAAGAAGAAAAGGTGAAGATAGGCATCCACAAGTAAAAATTGGGATATACATCTGCACCTCAAAATCAATAATAAGATCCACAAAATGGATAAAAGAGTTTGGCTGATAAATTCTTCTCTTTCCTTCTTTCTAATGATGAGGAAGAAAATAAGTGATTGATAGATTTGTATAAAATTATAATCTCCTAGAATTTATTCTAATTAATAACCAGTAAAAACAATACCTTATCCCCCTTCAGATAAATATTTGACCAAATAGTAACCATTTTTGTTCAGCAAATAAAATATTTGTTTCTAATACTGTTAAAATAGTTCTTTTTATTTATATTTAAAGTTTTGGTTAATCTGATTGAAGTATTATAAATATTAATCTCTATCCTCATTATTCCTCTTAAAACATTCTACTAATTACTTTTTTCATTCTATAGTGAGTTGATATCATTGTTGCTAAATACTAACTTTTCAGTGGAAGATAAATTGTCTGAAATTATTTAATCATTGTTTTCATCTTTAATCTACATCATTGAATTAAATTCTTACTTAAAAAACTCTTTTTCATAATCTATAGAATTAATAGAGGATTCTAATTACTTTGCAGATTTAATTTGTAAATATTTTCTTTTTCATTTTTCCACAGTTTAATTGCTATTATTTGTTTTTCTTTTCAACTTCTAACCACTCATACAAGAAAATCTAATTAAGTATACTTATTTTCATTGATTTTGAATTAAAAAATACTTCGTTTAACCAATATTTTTTAAAGATTAAAGTATAGTAGTCCTTCCTTAGCCAGAATTTAAATTAAGAATAGTAAAATATATTTTTTAATAGTTTTTCAATTAGTTTTTTTTATTATTTTTATTACTAACTTTTTTTAAAAATGTTGAAATTAAGTTTATTTTGAAGAGGTTTTTTCTATAGAGAGATGATGCCAAATTACAATCTTTATCTATTTAACGCATTAAAAAATTTGATTAGTGTAATACATCACTTTTTGAACTAATTTAATCTGTATTTAATTTCATCTTTTTATAGATCTAGTAGTTCGTCATAACAGATAATAGGATATCCCCGAATAAATTAATAAAAAGAAAATATATTTATAAAATACTTTTATTTGATTTAATTATTTAAATTGATAAAAATTTTTACTTCTATTAAATACTATACACTAATTTATTCAAAAATACTATTACATTTGTTAAAGATGCATTTCATAATCATAAATTCCATTTGAAAAAATATTTCTAAAATTAAATAGTTTAAATAGATGACTTTTATAATAATTTATATTTTAAAGATTTAAAAAGTTTAAAGTGAAATTATCTGCAAAATAAAAATAATCGCTGCTGATGTTTTGTTTTTTAACCTTACGATACCTAATAAAGATAGACTTTCCTTTTTCTTTTAGAAAATATTTAATTCAAAAATACATTTTTATTATTATTCATCTGACTTTACTAAGTATATGAATTTTAATTATAAGGATCAAATTTAATAACCTTGGGTTATTAGCAAAGTCTATTAAAATACACTATTTTATTTTATTAATTTTTATAGAGTTACAGTTAAATATCAACTTTTATTAGAATTACATTCTTAAACACTACTTCTTTCTCTCTTTTATAATTGATCTCTTTTAGGTAAAATAAAAATGTAACCTTTAAACTTAATTTATTACCTAATAAAATCCTAATGAATCCTTGAATTTCAAATTTAATTTTAGACATTTTTATTTTGATAAAACAATTATATTTTTAATATTTTCTTTTGTAACTTAGGTAAATAACTATCCTTATTGACGCAAATTATCTATTCGCGATTTTTTTTTTATATATATAAGAGCTCAATTAATCTTATAGATAATTATTTTCTTAATCCTATAAAATTGATTTAGAGATAGGCAAATTTATTAGAAATAAACTATAGGAAGAAAAGAAAAGTAAATTAAATAGTATCAATAGCTACTGAATAAATGATGAATTCTTAATATATTTAGGACTCATTGATTAACTTTAGAAATACTATAATTTATCTCGATCAGATAACAAAATTTAATGACTTTGTAGAGGAGTTCTTTAAATATTTTTAAAATGCTTTGCTCAAACGAGAAGGTGGATATTCAAACAATCCAAATAACCCATGTGGTGAGACTAACTAAAAGTAAATCTAAAGCTAAAAAGGTATTAATAGCTAGATACCGATCCTAAATCCTTAAATAATAAAATTAGCATTTAATAGCTGATTGGCTTTGCTGAATGGGAATCAAAAAGGAGCACTAGAAGTACTAAAATAAGGTGTTAACACCAAAATTAATAATCTTTTTTAAAACAAACTAAATTTACAAATTCACTTCTCAATTGATGAGTTGCTTAAAGGGAATCTAAAAGGAGGACTATAATTTGATGTTACCACTCTAATTAATAAATGTGCTTAAGGCTACTTAAATTTACCAATTTAGTTCTCAGTCGAAAAGCAAATCTCTCATCAAGATCTCTTGAATGATTAAGGTTTGTAGAAATCATAATTTAGTAGAAAAAATTTGGATATAAATTAGATCGAAAGAAAAGGTGTTCACTATTAGTAATCAGAAAGAATCTATATATAAAATGATGCAAAAATTTATGAAAAATCTTAAGGTCCTGGTGTTCATTATGTATATTTAGTAGATTTCGTAGATATCTCTTTGGGATTATTATTTGGCTAAAGAACTAGCGAGCCGGTCGTAATTAAAAATGAAGATAACTTGATGACAACTAAATAATCCTCAGAAAATTTCTATGGAGAGTTTTAATTAAGAATTTGTATAAATGAAAGAGAAGGGTTGCTAAATCTTCTTGCTCTCTACCGAAAAAAAAAAGAAATTTAAACCTAGGAAAATCTAGATAAAACTCCACTCGTTTCAAGATTAAATTTGAGTCTTAGTAAATTATAAGCGTAGTAATCTAATCTTCACTTTTCCTATCTTTAATCTGACTCTTTTAAATAACCTCAAAGTATTCACTAAAAAATAAAAGCCTAAATATTCAAACCTTATTTATAATAGTGTGTAGGAAGGTAAGAACATATTTATAAAAAAGAGGAAATTATAGATTCAGAAAGTAGTATTTTTCATTCAAAAAAGCATGAGCAATAATTTGAAATAGGAAAGTCTTCTGAAATCTCTTATCAATTAAATAATGACTAAATTGTCGGGAAAAGATTAATTTCAAGCATGTCATACTAAAATATGGATACATAATTCAAAGATCTTATTTTAGATACAATAATAAGCAAAAAATTCTTTTGTTCAAATGAGTCAAAATAAGAGTATAAGGATGGAAAATAAAGAACTGTTTTGGATCAGAATAAGCATGAAATAGATCTAAAAGTAGTAGGCAAAAATGATGAAACTGCCTTATAATCTAATATAGATTTAGGTGTTTAAGATGTAAATGTTGCAGATACTAAAATGAAGTTATAAACATATGCTGATTTATACGTTTATCAACAAAGCGATATTGTTACAAAAAATTAATAAAACTAAATAACTAGCTAAACCAGTGAAGCCTTTGGTTTTGGAACATTTATATCTGAATAAGAAATGTATAATAAACAATAAACTTTTGAAATTAATTAATAAAATGAAATGACTTCTTAAATTAATAACTAGCAAAATAAATAAGAAATGAAAAACTATTAGATTAATCAAGCAGGACCTCATAGAGGATAGAACTAAACCTAAACCAATCCTAACTAAAGTAGTCAAATTAAAGTGAATGTCTAGTAGAGTTATAAGAAATATTACAATGGAGGATTTAATTGTAAATTAGATTTGAAATCAGATTTGTAAATGGATAATTATTTAGATAAAAATACTAGTTCTTCTCAGGATTTCTCTACTACCAATATTATGCACTTAAAAATAGTATAATATTCTGCAGAGGATCAAGGAAAATTCCTGATTTAAAAAGAATGAACAAATAAAGATAATATAAATACAGGTTGCACTGGATCTACTAAAAATATGGTTGCTACGATAACTGACACGATTTAGATCAATGAAGTGATTAATCAAGATACTAACACTTTTGAATAATCATCTGTCAATAAAGCCAGAAAATCATTAGGTATTCAGCAAAAAATATTTGAAAAAAATATTAATAGAGTATAAGAATAAAATTCACTTCTTACATACTAGTGTGCTGAAAGATAAACAAATCTCCATAACTACGAAGAAGAAAGTGTCCTTTTAAGTGATGTAGAAGATGTCCAAAATTTCCTAGAGGCTAGAGTTGAAAATACTCAGATATCAGTTGGTGATAGACCTTTAAAAGTAATTAATCAAAAGGTTGAAGTTATTGGAGGCCTTTTTTATGATACACATAAAAAAACTTTAGAAACATTTGAAGAGGGTCAAGTAATTGAAACCTTAACATAAGAAATGCATCAATTAAACGCTGGGTCATAAAGAGCAATAGGAACTATTGCAGGAGGAGTTACAAGCTTAGGTTTAAAAGCGCTTGATGGTTATAGAATTGAATTTAAAGATGGTATTACAATGCTTGTTAGTTCATCAGAATCATATATTGTAGGATAGGCAGTGAATTTAGTATCAGCTAATTCTACATTATTAAATAAAATATGTATTGCTGGAGCTGTTACATGTACAGTGTTAGTTGCAAATTAAGTTAAGAAATCAATTTATGGAAATGATAAAAGATCATCTTCAGAAAAATGTGTAAATTTAGTGTTAGAATTAATTCCACCATTATTGTAGGTAGGAGCATCAGCTGCTAAATTAACGAATAATTTTAATTATGCATTATCAGCAGCATCAATAACAGTTGAGTCATTACAAACAGTGAATTAATACTATCATGGATAGATTAAAGGAAAATAGGCAGCTGAAAAGGTTGGCTAATCAGTAGCTACTACACTTATTGGAACCATAGCCGGATATGGAGCTTCTTAGTATTTGGTAAATGCAGGCTCTTTAGTGAGTGATAGTCCCACTAAAGCAACTTTTGCACCTATTATTATTCCAGCCGTTTTCTCCTCAATTGCTGCCTGGGGTACCTATAAAGTAATAGACTATTTTTTGTCAGGCTCTAAAAAGAAAAATCTACCAAAAAAACTTAGTAAGAAGTTTAATGTTAGTTCTAATTAATGACAAAGAAATAAAAAAAGCCTTACTTAAGAATAATCCAAGTAAAAATAATGATTAAGAGTCATCCAAATAAAAATAATGGCAAAAGGGTATTTTAATTTGTAAAAAAATTATATTTTTTCATTCTTCATTTATTTTATTTCATTTATTTTAAATGTAATTAGTTCGAGTGTTGTGTTGCAAGAAGGTATGTGATCATTTCTTTGAGTTAATGAAATAAATATCTAAAATTTTACCTATTCTACAGTTATTTTTATCCTTATTTATTATAAATTAAATATGAATGTTTGATGAATTTATTTATTAAAATACTAATTTTAAAAGCTATGAGAAAAATTTGCAAGTTATTAATTTATAAAAATAAATACTATTATTTAATTCTAAAAATAATTTATTATTTTAATAATATTGAAAAATTCCTTGAAAGTAAAAAAATGCTTGATTAATTTGATATTTATTGATATTTTTATTTTTATTCATTTATTTTTTTCGATTTTTATCGATATTTTTTAATTTTAATTTGTTATGATATTTATCAATTTAGAATTATACATTATCGATTATCGGTTTTTTGGAAATTTTTTTTTTTCGATTATCGATAATCGGCAAAATTAAAATAATATCTTATTGATAATCATATATGTTAACAGAGATTATTTTAAATGCAAAGCCATTTACAAATATCTTCTTATTTAAAGCATACTTTGTCTGTAAATTTTAATAAATCAATTCTAACAAATTCTTATCTAGAGGTTTTAATTTAGGATAATATTTGAGTATAATATCTTTGTTATTGATATGTTGCTCCCAACATTAAACTTTAGTATTTAACTTATTATTTGGTCTATAAAACCTGAAGATCTAATTATTTTTTTACAAGTGATCAATTAATCTTAAAGGCCTTCACTTTAATATTAGTTTATATCTCTATATTTCTCCTAGCTTCTTTATTATATAGTATCTTTTATTTTAAAAACTATATCCTCTATAGAGTCATAATCTTCAATAAAATGAGATATTACTAAAATTGTAGACTGACTCCTTCAATTTATTTAAGTATCCAAAAAATTAATAGAGAAATTTGAAAAATTACAAAGCTGAATCACCTTTTTCAGCTTCAAATGAATGAGAAGCTAATACAATCATAAATAAGTAGAGTGAGATGCCATAAAACAATGTAGTTTCATAAGATTAAGAGTTAGATCTAATATTTTAGTATCTTTCAATCCAGGTGTATCTATAAATAGGTTGATTGATTGTAGATTTAAATTATTTATATTTTAACTGAAAATATTACTTAATTATATTATTATAAATTTATTAATTTAAAATAACTTTAACAAAATTAATTAAAAATTAAAAGATAGATTCTAATCATTAGGAGATATTTAAGTATTAAAAAGCATATTATTTAAAATAAATGTTAAAAATGATTTTAATGCTAAACTGTAGGTAAGTAAGCAATTAATTACTTGAATTAAGGAAGGAAGGAATTTATCACATACAATACTATTTTAACTATTTAAAAATATATTTAAATAGAAGGATATAATTAATAAAAACATTTTAGAAAGAATACATATATAATTTTGAAACTAAATTTATTATGAGTTAAGATGTACATACATACATTCATACATGCATACATGCACTATAAAATGTAGATTCTATCAATAAAAATACCATTTAATAAAATTTTTATATAATTTAACTTTAATAATTTCTAGATTACTTTTCTATTAAATTATCATTAGTAGTTAGTTAATCTTATTTGGTGTATCTGTATATGTTTGTTTGTATGTATGTATGTAAGTAAGTACATCCCTTGTTATTATAGTATGAAATCAAATAATCATAGCCAGAAATTTAAATTATTTGTTTGTTTATTGGAGTTTGTTATCCTTATTCTTTTAATTTGTAAGAGAAGTATATATGTATGTATCAATTCACTCATAAATCTAATGAGAAAAGACTCTTTTTCTTAGTTTCTGCTGCGGGAGGTAAATTGGAAATAGCATTAGGGTTACTAGGATCCCCACTGTATCTAACATATCTTCCAGTTCTGTCTTAGATTTATCTGTAATTACCCTCTACTATTAAACCACCTGCAGTATGACTATATAGCTTTTGAATTGCCTCAATTTGGGAAGAAGGTGCATAAAATTTTTAATCAATAATAATCCAGTTGTAGGAACCAGAGCAATATGGGTAGGTGAGAGAACCAGCATAATAGAAGTAATTCATAGAATAGGTATCCATAGTTAAGTATTTGCTCATATCTATTTCTTAGGAAGTAGTTTGATTATTTTCAGTGTTAATAACTTATTAAAGTAAAGGATCTAAAGGTGCCTTATCATCTTTCCAGAAAAGAAGAGATACAACAACCTTATCATTAACAGGCTTTTTGAAACCGTATAAATGGAAAAGCTAAATTTCCATATGACCCCTGTGATTGTTAATTGTGTGTTCAGCTGGGGTTCTGAAACGTATGTTATCAAGACGGAAAGTACCTGCAACATTTAAAGTAGTAATGTAATAAAGATAACCTAAGCCATCATCATTAAGAGCAGTCATAACCATAGTAGTATTGAATTTACGGACTAACATTTTGCTAGGCTCGTAACGGGCGAACAAATATTAGTTGGGAGCAGTTTAATTACGATCACTACTTAGTAAATTGATAGGACTTTGAACTTTAGAGGTGTTACAAGTCTTAACTTGTTCCCAATACCAATTTTTACCATAATCAGAATAATCAAAGCCTGTAAATTCATCATAAACTACTGAGGCTTGTAGTAATCCAACAAACAATCCAAAAGTAGCAATAAACAACAATGTCTTATTCATTCTTTCTTTTTAATAAAATTCCCTTTTTAAATAATGTATTTTAAAAGATATATTTTCTTTTTATCACTGCCTTGTTGAAGATTTTTAATTTCTTTCTTCTTATTTACTTATTATTCTTGTATCACCTTCTTTATATATCTATGATTGAAAAAAAAAAGTATTGAAATTCTTTTATTCTCTTCCTTTACAAGTGAAGCACCAATTTAAGAGAATGTAGGCAAGCAAATAAGAGAATGAATTAATTATTTAATTTGTTTCTTTCATATTATTTTTATTACTTTGAAAATATCATTCAATTTGATTTGTGTAAAGAAGATGATTATTATTGATTTCATATTGTGTTATCATAGCTATAGGCTCATTTACTTGATCTATCAATATATTGATTGATTAATTTATTTATTTGCTTGTCATTCATTATTTTAATCAATCAATCAACCAACTCACTTCATTTGATCCTGCTCATCTATTAAAAATATTATCTAATTATTTCACCTTACCTTTTGCGTCATATATAGAGTCTTTAATAATATTCTTAATCTGTCCCTTTTATTTACTTTATCCCATTCAATATTCTTCTCGTTTGACCCTCTCAAATATCTTACTATTTGACGCATACATATTTTGGAGATCATTCATTAATAATAACAGTCTTCAAATTTTCTCTCTAATCTAGCTTTAATTACTTTACTCCTCTATTTTTAAGTTCTTCCTTTCTCCATACATTTTTACTCAATTTGTTTACATTGTGATTAATAATATGATTCACTCATTTTATTTATATTATTTAAATCACCTAAAAAGTAAAATCAAGAAAAACATATAATCTAAATATAATTGTGGCTATTCTAAAGTATAAACTTGAACCATTTTTAAATCATAATAAATAAGTAAATCATCTCAAATGTTTTTAAACTCAAACATTTTATCATCTCTTTTAAATCCTAAATAAAAAATAGATATAAATAAATGTATTTTATAAATTTATTTATTTATTTTTAAAAATGGTTTTAGAAATTTAATTGATTGATTTATTGATTGATTGATTGGTTAATTGGTTAAAATATATTAAATTTTAGAAATTAATATAATTTGATTTTAATAATAATTGAAAGTTTTAGAGAGATAGATTGATTGAATTGTATTTTTAATGGCTAAAATGATTTAATAAATCTCAACATTTTATATAATTTTAGATATGAATCTGTGAAACACTAGAATAATATTATAATATTCAAAAATATAGTTAATTAGTAATTTAATTATTTGTTTATTAATTATAGTTATTAAGTATGTATGTATGCATGCATGTGTAATAAGTCAGTTAATCAATTAGTCAGTCAATTAGTCAACCATTTATTTAATCAATCAATCTATCAATCAATTTCCATAGTAACTCTCTTCACAAACAATTAATTAGTAAATAAGTGGTAAGAATTTAACTTTTTCTCCAATCAATCTAGTAATCTGTTTGTTGTCATCATTACTTTAGTTCTTTTATTAAAATCAATTTATGAGAAATAAAATATTAATAATTGTTTCAATAAATTTACTTCTACGATAAGCCTATAAACTTCGATAAATTAATCACCTCCTATTTCCTTTTCTAAATAATACCTCAATGCTTCAATTTTAGAGCCTGTAGTATCTTAATTTGAAATTCCTGGGACTATGAAAGGTTTTCCATCAATTTATAAGAATCTAAAAATTATATTGAAAGAATTTAAAACATGTATGTAATATTTAAAAATGTTTATTACTTTGGGAAAATTTAAAATTATTGATCTCCAAAATTATCTTCATCGTCCTCTTTTTATTTTGATCCTTAAGGTTTATTTGCCAAACAATCCTAGATAGATTGTAGCAAAAAACCGTAACCTTACTCTTCTAAAGCTAAAATTTTTAAATTAATAAATAAAAGATTAGAGATTTTTACATAATAGTACAAGAATCAATAAAAAATGATTGTTTACTTTCATCTTCATCTCCTCTTTGATTGTTGCTAGTAGGAGCATTTGGAATAGCAATATTGACTTGAGAAGGTTTTTTAGAAATCTAATTGCTACTCATAGCACTGTTACTGTTTGAGCTGAAGGGGGAAAGGGTAGGCTTAATTGCAAGTTAACTATTTGATTAAGGTAGCAAAGACTTTTTCTCGATTTTATTTAATATATTAGAGTTACTGGCATTATCAGAAGAAGTAACCATATTGTTAACAGAAATATTAGCAACGTTATTATTAATTTTAAGTGCTTCTTTAATGACACTACCGTTATTGCTGTTAGGGATACTTGAAGAAGGAGTTTAGTTCTAGCCTTCTTTATATTTCTCAGTTATATATTTTAAGTTATCATGAATAGAATTTGGGTTACCAGGTTTGGCTATCATACTATTCTCCTTAGATTAGTGAGAAGAAGATGATTAACTGTTAATTTTATTTAGCATACTCAAATAACTATTATTACTACTAATATTTCCAGAGCTATTATCTTGGCCTTACATTTAATTGTTCATGCCAAATTAACGATATGGAGAAGAACCTCTATTGAAGTTTTCTTTATTAAAGCTATTATTATTGCTATTGTTAGAACTTTGTTGCTATTAAGAAGAGTATTATCCTCTCAAAGGACTTTTATTTATAAAATATGATTATTGAGGAAGGATTTATGACTTTTATATGGATTCTATAGAATTCTACTTAATTTATGATTACTGCTACTACAATTAACTCTTTTACATTTATGCAAGTTGGGATTGAGAAGAAGACTATGAAGGATTCTTTGAAACAAATTAAGAGCCAGCTTAGAATATGCCAGAATTGATTTAAGATTATTATTGTTATAAAGAGATTTAGGATTATTGCTATTAGAACTATTATAAACTAGGTTGCTATTACATTGGAATAGGTTTTGCAAATTATGAAGAAGAGTCTGACTGCCCTTCCTTCTTCAATAAATTTGAAATTGGCTTTTACTAAGGTAATTCAACTTTAGGATTTTGATCAAGTTTTTTGAAGTTTTCATTTATTTATTATTCCCTTTATATTTTAAGTTATTTTTAAGTAAAATATTATTTTAAAATTAAAATTTTACTTTTCTATTTCCAATTCGTTTTGTTATGATCCTTAGTCAGCTGGGTTTCTAATTTCTAATATTTAAGCTCCAGATTAAGGTTCATTTCTTTACAATGTATTTGAGAACAACTCACTAATACGATTCTATGAATGAATAAAATAAATTAATTAAATTAAATCAAATTTTTATAATAATCATTTTACTTTCAAGAAATCCTTTTCTAGAATTTTACGAATTGAAGGTCTTTTAGCTGGATCTTTAATAAGCATTTCAGAAATAAGATCTCTTAAATCTTAGGAATATTACTCGGCAATAGGAGGATAAGTACCTCTTAAAATTTTTAATACTAGACCTTTCATACCTTTATTTTATTAATTAAATTTGTAAGTTAAAAGTTTCTTTTGAGAGATTTGAATTATTTATAGTTAATAAATAGTTAGTTACTGTTTGCATCAAAGGCATGATTTAAAGTAGTCATTTCATATAAAATGCAGCCTAGAGACCAAATATCAGATTTCTAGTTGTAGGGTTTCTCTTAGCAAATTTCTGGACTCAAATAATAGGGTGTACCAATTGCAGTTTTAGCGCAATCATAGGTATGTTAAAGAACTCTTGCTATACCAAAATCACCTTTTGAAATTACGTTATAAATATATTTATTTAGTTGTTGGAAATTAATTTAACTGGTGGTTTTATTTGAATTTAAAGATTAATTTAATCTAAAATATAAGACTTGAAGTGTTGAATAATCAATATTTTGCTTTATTTAAACAGCCATATCAAGGATTGCTTAATATTCAGCAAGTCAATTTTTAAAATGATAGATAGATTGATAGATAACTTAAAATTTAATAGTTACCTATTTTAATATCACCCTTTGCTGTCAAAAATATATTTTGCGTCTTCAAATCTCTATGCAATATTTTTCGATCATGCACATGCTTTAAAGCTAGTGCCATTTATACAAACCAATCAATAATTTGTTTCTCTGTAAAAAGCTGCCCTTTTTCCTTCTGCTTAGCTATTTTAGTGTATAGATCGCCTCCTTAAGCGTATTCCATAATAATGCACAAACATCTGATATTATTTTAAAATGTTATATTTGTTTATTTATTGCCCCTAGATTAACTAATATGTAATAGTACCTTTTCTCAATAAAAGATTCTCGATACGTGATAATATAAGGATGTCTCATAGCTTTTAAAACATGAACTTCATTCAATGCTTCTTCTCTCTATTTTCTATCCATTTTAGAAATATCTATAATCTAATTTTATTTATTATTTAAGTAAGCTCATTCATTTTCTATATTTTTACAATAATAGTACCTTTATGACATAATATTTCTTATTATTTTCGGTATTTGATTAAACAAGGACAGCGTAACCAAAACTTCCTAGAATTATTAATAAATTAGGGATTTTAATACATTTTATTAATTTAATTGCAATAAATGGTATACCTTTTCCAACTACTTTAATTTTTGTATACTTTTCCATTTCTAACTAATATTCTATTAATGGTAAACGGCTCTTTAATAATAATGATTATTGAAAGATATAAGATAATATAATTAATTGTTTCTTCTTCTTTAATTAATTTCTTTTTTTTTTGAATTTATGTTTACTTTTCTTTTCAAAATTAAATGCTTTCAAATTTTTAATAACGAATTGTTTTACCCATTTAACTCAAAATCAAATAATACATTGATTTTTCAAACATTTTGAAAGAATATGTATATGCATTTTCAAATCAATTCTTAAAATCACATTTATTTTAAAAAATAATATCTCTTCACTTTTATAACCCCTATTTATTTTAATTGAATCAAAATCTTTTATCTAATGGAAATTAATGGAAATGCAATTATATTGATAAATGTAGTAATTTATTATTTATCTTTGAATAATTAAATAATTAATTTTACTCTTTTATTTTTTAGTACAACTAATAGAATAGCATCCATCACCTTTTAAAATTAAATTCTCAATAACAAAAATATAAGCCAAAAAGCAAAAATATTATATAAATTAAACTCTCTTTATTTTAAATTTAATAATTAATTTCCTGTTGAAATGATTTAATAATTAAATTAAATGTAATTAGCTTTTAATTATAATTAATCATTAAAAATAAAGAATTAATTAAATTTTACTTTTTGTAGTATTTTGCTTAGAGTAAATTTATAAATATTTTTTAAAAATTTAGTTTAATATATGTTACTGAGCACATAAAAGGGGTTGGGGTTGGGGTTGGGGTTGGGGTTGGGGTTGGGGTTGGGGTTGGGGTTGGGGTTGGGGTTGGGGTT
>AHAN01001131.1:0-180855 GCA_000260095.1 Tetrahymena borealis
CCCAACCCCAACCCCAACCCCAACCCCAACCCCAACCCCAACCCCAACCCCAACCCCAACCCCATTCTAAAAAACTTAAAGAAACCAATGAAAATATTATTTTTTAATTTTCTCATTTTAGGAGTATAGAAAAAAATTATTTTGAATATTCTTTTCGTTACATTTTAGTTTCTCTTAAATTGGAATATTTACAATGTATGATATAAAATTTGGCTTATGGTGATTTAACTTAACTTCATTTAACATAAATAAAATATAATTTTGTATCCAAATATTGTTCATTTTAAAATATACTTAAATAACTTAAGAGAAATTCATATTTATACTATTTTACTTTTTCTACTAATTTATTTTCTATGAATTCAATTCATTTTCTTAAGATTTAAGAATTAATTTATAAAAGATTTATTTTTACAATGGTAAAATAAATATGGTGAAAGATTAAAAGATGTTGCATTTTAATTTAATAAAAGAATCAAAGTATATTTTATTTGGAGCTAAATACCTTTAAAATGTAATATAATTGATGAATGTATCTTATACTTGTAGTAGAATTTAAAAGGAGTAGAAGGAAAGATATTGATTACTTACTTTTTTCTCACCATAGCATTTATAAAAATATCTCAAAGTTATGAGAAAAATATTCTAATTTTGAATTTGAAACATTTAAAAGATTTATATTTCTTTAATATTGAAATCTAAAATTTTATTGTTTAAAAGATATTGATTAATTAATTAAATGATAAATATTTATAAGGGTGTTAATTAGTCTTCTATCTTATCATAAAAGATGTTTTAATTAACTTTGTGTAATTAAATTTTTATAAAAAAGTGATGATTTCATATTTAATTAATAATTCTCTTTAAATTTTATGTAAATCTAAAAATAATTAGAAAAGTTTATTACAAACATAGATAATATTTAAATTTTAAATCAAGTTAAAGTTAATTAATAATAGTATTTTATTCATTTATCAATTAAAATTAATCATTTCCAATTCTTGGCGTTAGGATTTTTTTGTCTTTGGTTATATTATCTGAAGTTAGGACGCTTCTTATTAGCATAAGGATCAGTATCAGAGATTTTCTTAACTTATTCGGTTTCAAATTTCTTCCAGAGTCTTTCAAATTCGGCAGAATACTTACTACATAATTCATCACTATCAATAATAGAAAGATTTTCTTGGTTTTTATCAACAGCAGATTGAGTCCAATTGAAGGAACCATTGATGAGGATATGACCATCGAGGACACAGAATTTATTATGCATATGAGCAGTAGGATCCTTGTCTAATCTAACTGGAATATTAGCATCAGCTAAATCTTGGATATCGGAACCCTTGTTAGTAGAGCATTCATCATCAGTAATAATTCTATTATTTTTTGATTTATAAATTATTATTCAATTGCTTATTTAAACTAAATTTGCTTTAATAGATAGAAACTTACCTAACTCTAACTCCCTTCTTGTGGAGATCATAAAGAGCCCAGGATAAATAATCATTAGAAATTGTGAATACACAAACATCAATAGTCTTAGTGGCAAGATGTAAATATCTAATATATTAATAAAGAATTTATTTAGTTTTTATTATCTTAAATGCATCTAAAAATATTAATTACTCAAGAATTCTAGTTTCATCATCTTAAGGGAAGAAAAGAGCATCTAAATATCTAGGCTTCTTGATAGTAACTTCACCCAAAACGTGGAAGAGAGCATCCTTAACACTGTTTAAGTAATATAAAAATTATGATTGAATATTCAGCTTTCTCTTTAAACATTAATTTACGCATCGACCTTCTTATCTTGGTTAGAATCACCAGTTCTAAGTTCATCAATCAAGTTGCAGATATCAACACGAGAGATTTCATCAATATTCTTCTTGGTCACTAATATTAAAGAATTTGTTTAGCTTGGTTGCTTATCAAAAAAAATTATCTTGTGCTTACATTTGACAAAATTCTTTCTGTTATTTTCGTTGAGTTGTAAGTCCTTGTAGGAGGCTCTGAAATCTTCTCTACAGGTTTGATCTTCTAAGTTGTTCATTTCTTTATTCTAGATGTTATTTAATTTATTTTTTAGATTTTTAATAAATATCTTTTTGATAGATTTGTTATTTCCTCACAATTTATCAGATAAAATGTGATTGAAATTCAAGCTTCTAAGACTATTTTGATGAATGATAGACAAATTTCTTTCAACACGTTTTCTCGATAGAAATTAATTGATAATTAATAAACATATATTTGTTTACTTTTGGAATAATATAAACATAAGATATTATGATATTTAAAAAACGAACTTACCTAAAAATATTTCATACGTGTTATTGCTTATATCAAATTAAGTTTAATATGATTGCAGGTAATTTCCTACTTAGTAAATTCTATTCAAGCACTTTTTTATATAATTAAGTAATACTGAAAGTTTTTTGTTCTTCAATATGTATCACTCACAAAACTAACTGAAGATAGATAGATAAATAAATAAATACTATTAATAGTTTAAATTGAATTCTAATATTTTCATAAGATATTATTTGGATTTATTATAAATTAAATTCCATTCAAATAATTTTAATTTATTATTCTTTAATCTTTCATCTGCTTAATTATACTTCAAAAAAATAATATGGAAATTAAGTATTATTTTTCATTCCTCTAAATAAAAATTATAGAATTTATGTTTAGACTGGTATTATTATGGAGCTCTTTAAAATTTTTATAATGTTAATGCAAATCTTTCATGTATTAATTGAATAAAATTTGCAATTGTGTAAATTTAAAAGTTTATTTAATCCAATTATTGGCTTCTTACTCTAAATTAAAGAAAATGAATGATAATTTTAAAATTAAATCTTACATCTATTATAAATTAATGTAGTTTTTACTATAAATAAGAAGAAATTAATTAGAAAGAATTAAAGGGTATTAAAATTCAAGTGAGATTGTTTAGTATTTATTCTTGAGATATTTTTTAATAATTCCAATTATTTTTAGCACTTTTGTTACTCTTAGAAGCAACAAAAAATCACTTCACTAATTTATTGTTATATTGTTTGTGGTTAATAGATTGATTATTTTCATATTTATTTAAATTGGAGTAATTAAAAATTGATATTTCAAAGAAACCTTTATTTTTATTATTAGTTTAATTGTTGTTTTTGTTAGGACTACTTTTACTTTATTTTAATATGTCTTGGTGTTTTTTTAGCTTTTCTAATATCTCTAATTATTTGATTTCTAAATAGTCATTTAAATGGTTTTATTTTGGTTATATTTTCTTTTTATATCTTAAACTAGAGTGAAATTAATAAACTATATTAGAATTTAGAGTATCATTATCATAAGTTATTCTTAAAGGCAGAATATTTTCACTTTTTTCAATGATAGGAGAAGTTGATAGTATTGAATCGTTATTAGAGCTAATTTTACTCAGATTATCATGAGTGTAATTATATTTAGACGAATTAGAGTAAGATCTATCTCTTTTAGTAGATTTAAAGAAAGGATTATCTATGTAAAGTTGCTAAAAATTTTTATTCTTTCTTGGGCTATTTGAAAACTTTGAAGCAGTAGAATTCATTATACACCTATCATTTAAAAGTGGTAAGTCGTAATTCTAAAACATATGTATTTCTCTACACGCACTTTATGTTCTAAGACCTTAAGGACTAGAAGGAGAACTTGTTCTAAACTACTAATATTTTATGGATTTCATAAGATGATAAAGAATAATAGATTTATTTTCACACTTGTTAAATATGTTTTTGAATAAAAAATAAGTTAAATATTAATTATATAGATTTTTAGTTGGTTGCTAGATTAGATTAAAGTAAATCACTCAAAGTAATTTAATGTTTAAAATCTACCATCTATTTTATAATTGAAATTATTGATCATGTATATTACATTCAATTATTTTAAAACATTCAATTCAATATTTTTTTGTTAAATCTTAATAATAATAAATTTGTGGAGTTTATTTGATGTTGACTTTTATGGGTTATTAAATTCAAATATTTAAAATAGCATCATAATAACCATTATAATGTATAATAGATAGCTGATGCAATCCCTAGAGGTATTTTGTATTAATATATCTATTCATAATCAGGCATTATAAAGAAACTAAAACTCAGGCTAAAAGTTGTAAGCTACTCTATTCTAAGAATTAAATAATTAAAGGTGATGGGAATATTAGATTGTTTGATTTATTCTAGTACTTTGGTAGAGTTAAGTGATTAGAATCGTTAATCTATTCATAATAATTTAAAACTAATTTTTATGAGTATTGATGTCTTCTGCAGAATTTAAATTATTTCATACATTCATGATTGCTGTATTTAAGTATAATAATTTGATAGGTATTTCTTTAATATTTATTTATGGGCTAATCTCACAAATTATTTCTTTTTTGAATTTTGATTGAGTAAAAACAAAGTAGAAGATTAGATTAAAAACAGTAAAGCGAAATTATTCTGTACAATTTATTACGCCAACAAAAAGGTATTTTACATTTATTTTTATGAAAATTTAATTAAAAGTAGGAAATTTAATCATATTGAGAATAGTGGTTATTTTTTGCTTATATCAAAAATTAAGTTCTGATAAGATTTAATGTTCATAAGTCGTGAATTATCTCTATTCCAAATAATACTTTCTATTAAAGAAAATCAAAATTGATTAAGGATAAAAATTTGAAATTCATAAGGAGCTAAAATTTTATTTGGTTACCTAAAATTTAATATGTGTAGAGATTTAACATTTGCATTATTACATATTATAAATACCAAATTTCAATAAATTTTGATGTAATCTATTTAATTTAGGTTTATTTCTATTAAATTGGAATTGTAATTTACTGCTCACTAATATTTATTTGTTTTAATTTTATGAAAATCCATTTATTTATTATTAATATTGAATGTAAGTTAACTAATATAATCATAGAGATAAAATTTATTGTCTCTGCTTATTAGGCTTATATGTGGTAATCAGATTTATTTTAAACCTCTTAAAATAAAATAAATTAATATTTTTAAAAATTGGTTTAATTTCTGTTTTGGAAAATATTTTTTGCTATTGTTTATAAATAATAGTAGATTAAGCATGGCATTTAAGATATATTGAAATTTATTTATTTTAAAATAAGTATAAATAAGTAAGTGATAATTGAATTTAAATTATAATTTATTATTGATTTGAGAAAGCAAATGTAAAATAATGTACTTATGAAATAAATTATGAATAGTATATAATTTTGAAATAGTGCATGTAATAAGTAAAATTTAATTAAGATATTTTAAATAATTTTTAGTTTTAAATATTGTAAATTTGGGAAGGGAAAGTAGTGAATTTTATTCATGAGTTATAGATATTTTATTGACATTTGCTTCCTTTTGGATTATAATAATAAACTTGTGGTGAGCAAATTGAAAAAATTCTTTATGCTTATTATTGGTTACTATGTTTTTATTATTTAGAGAAAAGTTAGTGGTTAGTGAAAATTTATTATTAGTAGAAAGGTTAATTTCACAGAGGCCAATACTTTGAAATTTATATTAATATTTCTTAAGAAGGGGGTTCTCACAATTTCTGAAAAAAAAGATGTGTAATTAAGTAACTAGATTTTAGGTTATTAAAGCAAGTTAAGTAAATTTTTAAATCAATTCCTATAGTTTAATGGTATTAAAAAGAAACTCTGATCTTTGGGGTATTACGAAGTAAAAGGACTATAAACGAAATTAGTAATAGTTAAGATTCGATAAAGAGAAATTTTGATTTGAATCTGAAAGAAGATCAAGATTAAATTAATTATTATTATTATTTTCTGGATTGTATTTTGAGGATATATTGAACATTAGGTTATAGCATTTATTTAGGTTAAATGTTAGTGATTTATAATGGTTACTAGATCATTTACTACAATTTCTTCAATTCATCTTTCTTTTCTAAAGCTTGATTTAATTTTTTTTACAGTCTATCTCTAAAGTTAGTATCCATAAATTGAATCTTATCACTTTGATAAACCTTTGGCTGGTTCTCCTCCTATTATAATTATTGATTTAATTATTATTACTGTTTGGAATGTTGATATAGTTTTGAAGATAAAGCTGATCTATAAGACTGAATAGTAAATGGTTTGATATTTTCATTTTACAGCTATTACATTTGCTGTTGTTGATTTTGCTAATGAATCATAAAAGGTGTCACTTTATTTGGATTAATCAATTAAGATCTACTTATGTTTTAGTCATTTTAGTCTTCGTACATGATTCTTAGCTAGCGGATTGTATCTGAAAATTAGACACGTTTTTTTGATTTCTTCTCACTACTTGAAGAAGGTCTTCCATGAGAGAGATACCTTTTGTGGTTTAAAATCTCACTTTAATTTCTATTAGCTTCTGGAGTTAATAATAATTCCTTTTTGGGGTAGATCTTTTAGACACCAGCTTCACTTTCTTATAATCTATTAGCTTCATTCATTTTAAAAAATAAGGGAGAGGTATCATTATCTTCTTCATTTTAAGTCTTAACATAATTATTCTTTTGCTTATATTAAGAGTCTATTTTGAGAATACTTTTTTTAGGGGCTTAGCTTAAGTTATATTAAATTTTATTCATTATCTGTGCCATTTTTAAATCATCTGTGGACACAGATCTTCTTTTAGTAGAGAATACCATATAATTTAATTTTTGGTTTTCTTTACCATAAACTTCTTCCCTTTATTTCTTCTCTTGCAACAATTGTTGTTGAACTTCATCTTTTTAATCTGAGATTCTTTTCTTTAACATTAAGTTGATTTACTGAGATATCTTCGAATTTAACTCTTTCCATGCTTACATTTTATTTTGAGGGTAGTTGTTGAATTAGTCATATAGACTCGATTACGACATTTAAAGTTATTATTGCTATTAAATAATAGCTTAAGGATGAGTTTTCTAAAGAAAATAAGAGGATAAAGGTTTGCGATTTATTATCATTATATATAATTAATTATTCTTCAATAAGTTTTTATTATTCTTGTTTTACTCTTTTTTGATTATTCTTTTTACCAATATTTAAATGATATTATTAAAATGTGATTTGTTAAGAATTTATTTGATTGGATGTAAGAAGAGAAATTTAACTTTCTTCTTCTCCTTTCAATCTTTATTTTTTATTACATTATATTACTATTTTTTTCACTGAATACCAAAGATATTAACTCATATAATATTCCCAGAATTTAGTCGTCGAGTCTACTGTTAATAGTTATGCCTAATTAATATTGATTTATCTTACTCCCTAATTTATTTGCTAGATATGAGGTAATTACTTTTGGAGTTTTGATTGTAAGCAATTTATTTTTAATATTCCACTTTAACCCTTATCTATTACTGAACGCCAACCCTAAATTTTAATTATTTATTTCTTTTTCTTTTTTCATGCATTCTTTGCTAATCTAAATAAAACCCACAAATTTAGTTAAATTAAATATTGTTGAGTTTTAAAAATAATTAAGGAATCTAATTTCTCTCCACTTACTTTCTCTATCCTTTAGATTTTGAATTCCTTTTTTTTATTTTCGATTTCCATAATTCAAAAAAAAATTGATTGCATCAATTATCACAAAGTAAGTAAAGAGTGCTTATTTATAAAAAAATAAAAAAAGATATTTTTATGGATCTAATTTAAAATTCAAAATATGTAAATTAATAATTCTTAAACTTATCCATAGAAATTAAGATCTTAATTCGTTCTTAAAGATTTATGATTAAAAACTAGCCAGATTTAAATATTTACCAAAGATCAAAACATTAAATCTTCATTAAAATTACAAAAATAGATTTTCTTATCTAAATATCTTTCCTTCCAAAAGAAATTAATTCAAATTCAGATAATAATTACATTTGAATTTAGATTTATTCACAATTCTAGTGATAAATAAGAGACCTGAAAAATTTAATTTAGGAAATAGAAAAAAAATGAAAGGATTTTTATGAATAGTATGTTAAATACAGTAAATTGTGACAGATTATTAAATATATATTTAGTACAAGTGTGCAGGTAGTGAATAGTAACTTAATTAATTTTTTATTATTTGTAAGCAATTTATAAATGGTAATGACTAAGATGTGTTTACTATGATTGATTAGTGAGTTTTGACTGTAAATTAATAGAGTAGTGATCTAATTTGCGTAAAATAATTGATATTAGTGTATTGTATATGGTTTTTATTTTAATTATTAATTATGTTAATATTATTATTAATTGTGTGTGGTTTTTGGTCAGCAGTTGCTAGTTATGTTTAATAGAGCAGAAACCATAAATTCTCCTTATATAAATAATATTGATTTACATTGATAGGCTATCAAAAAATAAGTTATGTTTAAGTAAACCTATTTTATTCTAAGTGTTTTGAAATACAATACTTATAGGAGTGTTTAGTTCTAGTATTATAAAGGGAAATTCGAATGATGTCATTTATTTCTGAATTCAATTTTTTCTCTTTTTACTATACACTATCATGGAACTCTTATGCCTCCTCTTTACATTGATTATGGAAAAAACTTTTGGTTTTTTTATCCAATACAGAGTAGTTCTGTACATTTAAACCGAAATCTTTGCAGTTTAAATTTTATTCTATTTCCCTTTTACGGTCGTAGTAATTTTTATGATTTATAAGGGGAGTTGCAGTTAAATGACTGGCTCTTTCAGCTTATACTGATCCAGTTCTATGGACTTCCTTTTATAAAAGATCTTTGTATTAATCCCATCCTTTTTCTTTTCTCTCATACAATTACTTAACTTTAGTATCTTCCTCAAGGATAGAGCCTCTTAGGGAATCATATACTTTGGAATGAGTAGAATGTTGTTTTTCTGCTTTATTTACAATATTTTGATATCTTTTTCTAGAAGCAGATCTTCTCATTATGAAAATACAAGCACTTTTTGGCTTCTAAATCATTGATTAATCAAAATTTTTATTGGAAGATTCACTATAGGTTGCTGATCTAGCTCTTGTTTGATTAGATTGAGTAGAATTAAGTCTAGTGGATGCTTGGTTGTCTATAGAAAAGAATGATTTTTGAGGATGATCGAGATTATTATAATATTTCTTAGATTCTTCAGCATTTTCTAAAGGATATCTACGGTTAGAAATTTCTTTGATAACATGCCTTGTCTCAGTGGTAAATGTAGGAAGATGTATTTTAGATTATCTTTAGCTAGTAGCAGCAGATTTTGAAAGGAATTATTGGAGATTGGTCTTCATAATTTTTATTGATAGAGTTTTATCAATACTGTTTTTCTAATTTTTTGTTGTTTGTAATTAATTATTTAGCAGAGTAATGATTATTTATAATATCAGTATTTAATTTTTGAATTGTTACTTTATAGATATCCAAAAATTAGAAATCTTTTTAAAGTCGTACTTTGCCCTAAAAGCTGAGAATTAGAATTAATAATTCGATTTAATGTAACAAAAGTAAACATTAATAAATAATCATCTCTCATTTTATAGCCAGAAAATTTGTAAGACATATGTAATTTCAAAAAGAGAAAAGATACAATTAGAATAAAAAATTACAATTTTTTTCCTTACTTTTCAATTAATTTATCAATTAAGACTATTTGCTTAATATCTCATTACAAATGATAGATACAAAGATAACTTAGGTGTAAACTAAAAAAGATAGAATTCTTGTAAAAAATTATATATCTCTTTAAAGGGCAATTGCTTGATTTATAAATAATAAAAAGCTATTAAAGTTAGTATATTATAAAGAATAAAGCAACCCTTTCTTATTTTGTTTCGACTTTTCATCTCCATTGTTTAATTTAAAGAAGTTTTTTAATTATTAATAGAGATTACAGATGAATTATTTATCACCTTTTAAATATGTAACAAATTCTTAGATTTGAATATCATTTCTTTTATTAAATTTTGTGATTGCTTGCTTGCTTACATATTTCCTATTCTTTGTTATATTAATTAATATACTAAATTTATAACGATCTGTTGAAAATAAATATTTTTAACCTCAGGTAAATTTGTTTTAATCTAATTTTACATCAAGATTAATCAAATATATCATATTCTACTTATTTAAATTGCTTCAGAAACATTTTTAAATTAAAAAATGTTTTCATGAATGTTCAAAAAAAACAATATAAATCTGTAATATGTTTAATAATTTTAAATTTATTAACAATTAAAATAGCCTGTTAAGCCTTTTGTTCCATTATTTTTTTAATTCTAAAGGCAAAAAACAATTAGAAATTAATGATATTTATATTTAAAAAGTATTATTGGTGTAATATTAATTTAAAATGATATATAATATAAAAATAAATCTAATGAAGGTTTTCTCGCTTTAATCAATAAATAAATACAAGGTAGTAAGATAGAACATAAACATTTTGAGAATAAAAAATAATTAATTAATTTTTATCTACATTTTGATTTTAAAAAAATAACATAAATTTAAAATTACTCATGAAATACTATTAATATTTTAATCGAAATAGAAAAATATAAATTTGTTTTATGATCTAAAATTTTATTATTCACCATTAAATTATATTATTAGACAATTTAACCTAAATTCTATTCCAATTTATCATTTTATGAACGTAATCTAATTGATGATTTTTAAAAAGTTATCAATATTCATTCAGAAATAAAGGTCTAAATGTGATAAGTTTTATTAAAAGGAGAGTTAAGGTTAAATATATCTTTTGTTCACAACCATCATTAAAGAATTTTAGACATTTTAAATCATTTCACTAATCAACAGCATTAAAATATCGAATTGCTCCTTTGAATCGTAATCCAATTATTCTTATTACTTGACAAGTTCAAATAAAGAAAAAATGTTTGCTTCTTTAAAGTGAATTAAAATTTCTCTAATAGAATCATACCCAATCTTGAATTAGTAACATATTCTTAAGATAATCTATAAGCTTAGATGATTCGTTTCAGCAAAGTAATCTTCATTAATACATTCTTTCATGCAATTAGTTAAAAAAGCTATATCTTATTGATTATTTAATTTTTCAATTTAAAAATCTTAATCAATCAGATCCAAATATGTGTAAAATGTTGATGCTGTAGGCTTTTTTTCAAGCTTTTTTTTTAATAAATTAATACTATCTTGTTTCTTACCTCTTAAAGTAAGTTATATACAAAAGAAACAAATAATTTTATCATCTTCAGGAGCTAATTCATAAGCTCTTTAAGTTAAATTAAATGCTCTGTCGCCCATATCAAACGAGTAAAATATTAAACAAGCGATATTTAGCATATTATAGATATGATTAGGCTAAAACTCTAAAGATTTCTCAAAATATTTTATGGAGAGTTCTCTATCTTCTTATTTTTATTATTGATTGAATGCATCTTCAAATTATTAAAGGTAATATCCTCCAATCTAATGAAAAAGCACAGAATTTTGGTAATTAGAAAGATCTTTAAAGATTTCGAGTGCTGTATCTAAGCATTATTTATATTCTTAATTTTTTCCTTTTAATCTTTCTACTAAGCATGAACTTGTATAATAAAAGACATCTTTTTCTCCTTAATATTAATCAATATATTCCTTAATTTAATTTATATGATTCTCATATTTATATATAGGCTAGCCAGTTAAGATATCTAGATATTAAGTAATAGCTTCGAAATAGTTTGGATGATCTAAAATCAATTACTAAAATAACTTTATTGAATGTTAAGTATCAGAAAATGATAAACAATAGGCTTAATAGAATCTAATATCAGGGAAACTTGGATGATCATTTAATATATTTGAACATTCTTAGATACATTCGTTCAATTAATAGTTAAAAAATAATTAAAAACACTATTTTCTTCTTTCTTCAAATGATATCATGATATACTTTTTTTTTCTCTTTATAAATTTCTGAATTAATAAATATATTAAAAAATAGATAATTAATAATAATATTTGGGGTGTGGTTAAGAAAACCTTCAACAATATTTGAAATATAATAGTATTTGTTTACATTATTTTTAAAATTTAAATATGAGTATATTTTGAATAATTGATAATGAGGATAAAACAATAAATTCTAGTTTAAATTAATAAATAATATATTTGGGATGAATTATTAAGGGATTTAAGACATTATTAACTTAAACGATTTCAAAAAAAAAACAAGTAACTAAGGTTGATATCTGTATATTAAAATGAAGTAGGTAGTAAGAATTGTGATATGAATTGATTAATATTTTAATTGTAAATTGAGATTAATATTTTAATTGTAATTAAGATATATACACATTTTGATTACTCTAAATAAAATAATATTGTATGCTAATCATATATATAAACTCCTTTGAAAAATAATTTAAGTTATTTTTAAAGTCAGGTCTTATTTAGCAAGTTTTAAATAGTTATAATAAAGACAAGACATATTAATAATCTATAATACCCAAAAAGTCTCTCTATTTAATTAACAAATTAAATTATTATTTAAAAATATTCTTAAATCAGTATTATTGCTTATTCATTAGTTTAGTTAGCATCAATTAATTTTTAAAACTACTTAAAAGGAAAGAGATATCTTCTTCAAAAGTTACAGACATGCTAAACGTTTAAAAATTTAATGGTTATAATTAAATAAGGTTAGCAATAATGATAGGAATTTGAAAAGAATTAGATAGCTAAATCAAATGATTTTAATTTTTTATATCAAGATTAAAATAAGTTCCTATACAATATCGACTAGTTTCTACATATTTCCTATTTATTACTTAATTTTTAGGTATTTTCTTAACAAACATTAAAATAATACTAATATCTTGAATAATTCTAACTAATTATGTTATTACTATACAAAAATAAGGAAATATTGTTATTAAATCTATTAGTTATATAGTCGAACTGTTCTAATAAATTAATCATTTTATTGAAATACACATTCAATTTATCTTTTCTATTTTTTAATATCTAGATTACTAGTCATTTATCTTTTAACATTTCATTAGGCTTTTCATATGATAAATAATAGTAATATCTTCCTTTCTTTTTGCCATCTAATTTTATATACAATTACTTCATTTATTTTACCATTTTCCTTCCTCTTTTGATAAGAAATTCAATCTAAATTTATTCTACTAATACAATTTATTTCAAAGCAATAAGGATTTAGTGAATATATCTCCTCTTGTCTTATAGAAGATTTCATTAAATTAAAGTATTAAAGTAATATGTAGATAGACATGCTATTTCTAATAGATTAAGTTCCTCTTTTAGAATCTTTAGCATTCTTCTTTATCTTAAAATCAAAAAATAGGCTTCTGATTTCTTCTATATAATAATAAAAATCTTCTATTTTTTAAATTGGCAAATCATCTTTATATATTAAAAGAAAATTAATAATCTATAAAATGATCAAAAAATTTAATTATTTTTCTTAGGTTTTGATCAGATAAATATAAGTTTTTTCTAATGAATAGTTTAATTTCTAATAAAAAATTAAATAGAAATATTCATGAAATACATAACTAATTTTATAAAATAAAATAAAATTTAGTATTTAAACATAAACAGAAAAAATAAATAGCGAATTTAAACTATATAATATCAATAGTAACTAGACGTTTAAAATTAAATTATAAGTTTATCGATAGTGTTAGTTATTTAAGGAAATATTCTTTTATAAAATATAATAGCCATTTTTTTATTTAAGCTTATTTCAAATTATGTTTATTATTCGTTTGTAATTGTAAATATTCTATAGCTAATAACGTATTTTTGGCGTTACTACTATTAACTGTTTAACTGGGTGATATTTATTAGCCTTTTTAATCAAATTTTCTATCAAATTGTAATAAAAATCTTATAAAATAAATAGGTTCGACTTATCTTGTTTTGTGTAAATGATAAAAAAATGAATGAAAGATAGTCAACTAGATAATTTTAGTAATTATTGATAATGAAATGGATATTTTTAATAAAATTAGAAGATACTAATCATTAAGTTAAATCAAAATTAACAAACCTAATTAAGTTATTTAGATAAATTAAAAAGAAATGTAATAAAAGATAATTATGATAAATGAAAAGAATGTTAAACCAAGAGAATTACTTAAAATATCATACATAAATTGCTAAAAATGTAAATATATGGGTGTGGCAAGAGAAAAAATAATAACTATTATCAATGTAAAGTTTTTATATTATTTTCGAAATCTGTAAGCAATTGATGTATAAAGTTAACTTGAAATTTAATACATTAATGAAAGGTGCTTTAATTTAGAAAATTAGAATCATAAATATTGATGAATATACATGAAATATGATATATAGAACGGAAAAGACAAAATCGAATAATAATAATAACAATAATAAAGGCTTTCTAATATTTTTTTGATTGTTTAATAAACTATTGTTTGTTTCTTAGACATATAGTTTTTATTAGAGTAGATCTATCAATCAATCAATATCAGCACCACCACCTCCTTACTTTTCGTCTTTATTTTCGAAATACATATAATCAAGGAAGAGGGCAGCTGCCATAAGAAGAGCTTTTTCTTCAGGTTGAGAGCCAGCTGGGAAACCAAGTGCAAAATTATCAGCATCACCCAGGCAAGCCTTGAGACAGCCAGCTGATTATTTCTACAATCTAGTTAATAGGTCACCATTAGGAGATCTAACCTCAAACATATACTCTTAACAAGCTTTACAAGGGCAACCCATGCAAATCCATCCTAATTAACAGCAAGAACCCGAAATAATGTATTTCAAGTTACCCTTAGCATCTTCAACATTACATCCAAGAGTGCAAAGGAGACAAGGATTCTTAATTTTACCATAGAAAGTGCTACTTCCATTTTCTACGAAATTGACGGACATTTCAGGACGGGCAAGACATAAGCAAGTGCATTTAAAAGGGCGTTCCAAATGCAAAAAGAGTGTTTTATCTAAATTACCAGCATTGAATCTACCTTCTTCATTACTAACATTCATGTTAAAGGGACGGCAATCTCCTGGGAGACACTAACGTGCACAGCATGAGCTCTTTTCTTTGCATTTGAAAATGGTCTTGCTACCAATCTTTGTGCCATTAACATCAGCAGGATATACTTTATAAACGTTTGGTGTTTCGCAACCTGTTAGAGCCTCTATAGCTTCAAACTTTTATTTGATGTATATTCCTTGAGCTTCAGCTAATTTCTATAAACCATTCTTTATTTATACTACTAAAACTTATGTTTAAGGATAAGGCTAACCCATATTTTACATTTAAACCTAGGGCATACCTTAAGGAGGGTATTATTAAGGAGGATATTATTAATATCCTTGTTGGGGAGGATATCCTTAACCTTATTAGTTATAGCCATATTGGGGCTGTTGTTATCCGTATCCTTAATCTTGTTAATACTACATTGGTTTGGTTTTTTAGAAGCTTAATAACTTTAATAATCTTAGTTTTTTTTGTTTGATGAATATTATTTGTTAATAATAAATTTTTTTGATATAAGAATTGATTATACCTAAACTACTGATCTTTTTTTGAATAAAATTTATCTCAATTTTTTAACAAACAAACAAGCAAACAAATTAATTAAAAATTCGTATCCTTTCATTTGACTACCTTCATAATAACAGAAATTAACTTTATGTAAGATTTTATGGTAAAATCTTAGTACTTTTTTAATTCAATTAAAAAGAAGCAGATTACTTAAAATACATTCTTTTTGTCTTCTTCATATTGCTTGAAGAAATTCCAAAGTTTTTTTATTCCAAAAAAATCCTCATAATTAGTTAGGACAATTATAAATAATTAAATTTAAATTGTCTATTTTTCCTAACTATAAATTAATTTCTACTTATGATGTCCGTAAATATTCGAATCTGGTTGAATAAATTAATGCTACACCAATAGACTCAACCAGAAATAGACAAACTAATATTGAAATAAATACAATCTTAATTTAAAATGTACTATAAATACATTTTTCATAATCCCTTAAATCGACCTACATAAAAGGATAACATAAAAAATATTATTAGTACCAAGAAAGCAAATTTATTTTCACTTATCGAGATGACCATACATAGAGAGAGAGAGATTGAATAGGTCTGAATTGTAGTTTACTTAATTAATTAATAATTGTTATAAAACTAAAATTTATTCAGACTAATAATTAAAGAGAATTTCGAGAGGAAAAATATCTCTTAATATTGCTATTTAATTTTGTCTAGTTTTATATGTATTACTTCTTATAACTAAATAATAAATAATTTAATAGCATAGTTAGTCTTATTCTTCTCTTAGCCATCTTAGTTTCACTATTTAATCATTTAAATATATAAATAAATACATTTCTATTATTCTTTCATAGAATATTCTCTAGCAAGAAAGAAGGAAATAAAGTGTAAGAGTTATTCAATAAAAGTATCTCTCTTTAAATTTTACAACTAAAAATAATATCTTTCCCAATTTAATTAAAGATTTTGATAGGAAAGTCTAATATGTATTTCCCTTAAAATTAATCACAATAATTAAACAAATAATGAACTTTTATCTTGGAATTATTACTTTCCTAAAATCAGTTTTATTTAAAATATAAAAATTCGGAATTAATCAAGTTCGCACCCTTCGAGTTACATATAAAAAAAAGAAACTAATTGATTTATATATTTGTTTGTAAGTTTTATTTTTTATTCAAATCTAACTAACATAATTTTTTCACTTTTTTTGTTTTTTAGACTATTGCAATATAACCAGTCTTAAAAATAATCTACATAATAAATATTACTCTTTAATTACTCATTGCAGTGAGAAAATCTAAAAATCCAAATAGGCGAAGACTAAAGTTATAAATACTATTGGTTTCGATTAAATACTTGCATAACTATAAGTAAATATAAGTAGATTTTATCTTTCATTTTATTTAATTTTATGAACAAAATCAATTCAGCTTTTTATCAAAAATTTTATGAGGTTTACTATTTTTTGATTAGGCACCCTACCTATGAATCAAATAAAATGGTTGATTACACGATTTAGTTCTAGAATTTAATTAAAAACCTATCTATTTCAATATTTTAATTTGAAGAATATCACAGTAATAATGCTTAAACATGGAAAAATTTAAACATTAATGCAAAGTAAAAATAAACGAAAACCAAATTAAATTCTTGAATCATTACTCTTAAAGCTCTTATTTTATCTGAAAATTAAAACAGTAGTAAAAAATTATTGTAATTAATTTAAATTAAAAAGGTATTCACTTGTTTTTATAGATATAAATATATACAGATAAATGATAAATTGCATTTCAAAAATAATTCTTTTTTCACTTATGTTTTTCTTATGGCTCTTCTTGTTTATTTTCAAAATACAAATAATCCAAGAAAAGAGCAGCTGACATAAACAAAGCTTTATCTTCAGGAGAGCAACCTGCAGGGAATCCAATAGCGAAATCATCGCAATCTCCAAAGCAAGATTTGAAGCAACCTGCTGATTTCTTTTAAATTCTGGTAACAATATCACCACTAGGATCTCTTACATTAAAAGTATATTCTTAACAGGAGCTGCAAGGACAGCTCATACAAAGGTAACCTGCTTAACAACAACTACCTTCTATAATGAATTTTATATTTCCTTTTTAGTCTAATATTTCACAACCTAAATCACAAAATTTAAAAGGCTATCTAATTTGGCCTAAGTATACATTTTAACCATTTTCTACATAAGAAACAGATAGTTCAGGACGATTAAAGCATAGACATGTGCACTTGAAAGGACGAGATAATTATAAGAAAGCTGTTTTAGATAAACTTCCATTATCAAGTTAACCTTGCTAGTTAGATACAGTCATATTAAATGGACGACAATCTGCCAAACAACATTGACGGGCACAGCAACTACTTGATTCTTTGCATTTGAATATAGTATTTTTTCCTATTTATTATCCATTAATATCTGCTGGATACACTTTATAGACATTTGGAGTTTCACATCCTGTTATAGCTTGGAAAGTTTCGAATTGTTATTTGATGTAAATTCCTTGAGCGGTGGATAATTTTTATAAGCCATTATGAATAACTGCCATATTATTCATGTTAAACATTTGAACATCTGGTAAATTATTTTAGTTGTACATTTTTCAATGAGATGTGCTCTTTATTTTAAATTATTTAGATAAAAATTCTATGAAAAATTATAATTAAATTGTTTATTTTAAATAATATTAATATTGTCACTTCAAAATTGGATTTATACTTATACCATTTTTAACTGAAATTTAGCACTTTTATTAAAAACATATCTACTATCAATGATTAAAAGTAATTGAATTGTGAATCTATTTTAATTTCAAATTGTCTATTTCTTTCATAACTGAATTATAGTATCGTAATTTAATGATAATAATTAATTAAATTATCTTTTTACTAAAAAATACAAGACCGAAACCTCTTTTATATTCAAACAATACTATTCCATTGATTTGAAAAACAAAGTTTCTTTTCATTTTCTTTAAATTAGTCTTTTCTAGTTTTCTTTTAATAAGCTTATATTAAGCTAAGAATTCATAGAGAATATAAGAAAATAGGAGATAGACTTAAATCATTACTATAACTTTTATAAATAGAATTGATTGATTCATATCTATTATAAACTAATATTACCATATTATCTAATCAAGAGTTTCTTATTTAAGAAAATGCTTAAATAAATACTTTACTTTTAGGATAGAGTTTGAGTTCATTATTCTAATTTTATATGTCTAAGATAATAAGGATTCTTATCTACCTTAAATTAACATCTCCATATTATCTTATTAGGAATGTTTTATTAAAGAATCATTAAAAATATATAAATTAGAAATAAATTTAAATCATAATTATTTCATTTCTAAATTTATATTACTAATTCTCTAAAGAAGAATTTCTTTTTTAAATATCTATTCTTTTTTTAAAAATAAGTTTTAAAATAGTAGATAGAAAATAGTATATGATAATTTTAATTAAATTAAAAGCTTATTATGTAGAGACAGACAGACAGACCTAGGATAGATAAATTCTATGTCAAATTTTAATAATTTACAGTATACCATATAAAATCTATTTTAAAAAACCTAACAAGACAGAATAGTATTTTATATTAGCTTTTTAGTAAAAAATATTTTAACATTTAAATATTTTTATTAAAAAAAGACTATTATGAATGCTCACGATAGGTAATATTATAGATAATTAATTCTTAGTGTACTCTTTTTTTTTATTTGCTTTATAAGGATAACTATAGGAGTTTTTAAAAGTTGAGCCACTTCTATTATTTGTTTAAGCAAAATTTTAAAAGTAGAAAATCTGTTTTAAATTCTATGATATAGAGTAATATATAGAATTTAATAATTAATTTTGATAATGAATTTTATACTTACTTTATCTGGTAATAATCACTTATCTGAATAAGTGTTATTAGATAAAAATTAATTTACTAAAGAACGAAGTTAATATTAATTACAAAAAATTGATTACAATCCTAATTAGTCAAATACATTTGTTAAATAATTTTTAATATTTTTATTTTAAAAACTTACTATTTCATCTATATTTCAAAGTACTATATTCTTAATATCTTCTTTAGGATGATTTAAAATCATAATTAGTAAAAAATAAATAAAAGTATTTAATTAAATTGAAATAATTCTTAAATATTTGACTTAGAGTTAAAGATTTGTTAAGTTTAATCCTTTTGATTTAATTTAAATTATAAAACTTAGTTAAATTAAATATTTTCTGTAACTAATAATTTCAATTTACTATGTGTTTAACCTCATATCTAATGTATGACATAAATTCTTAACTATGTTATACAAAATATGGTGATTGAGAAATCTAGCCCACCATCTTAATTGGATAAACTGGATTTTATATATTATATTGTAAAGAAAAACTTTTCATTAATAATCAGAGCTATATGAATTTAAAAGAGTTGCAATAAAGATAATTACTTCCAACAATTCTTCAAAAGTAAGAATAAACGTTAAAGAAAATACAAAAAATAATTAATCTTATATTCTAGACAGCCTTGAATATTGATAGTCTCTAATTATAAAAATTAATAAGAAAATAAACAAACTGACAACCAATCTTAGAAATTATAATACTAATAAGCAAATAGTATGATACTTCTTATTATATTTATAGTTGTCTTCTTCTATTATTAAATGGAAAATCTATTCACTTGTATTTGTTGCTGAGCCAAACTTTTAGGGGTGATTTTTATTTTACTTTTTATTTTAAAAATAAGTGAATGAATTAATCAATTAAAATTTCAATTTTAGAATCAAAAAATGACTATTCACTATAAAATTTACTTAATTTAATAGAGGATAAATTAAGATTCTATCTTCGCTTCTAAATATTTTCTCATTTTACTATCATCATCCATAAAATAGCTAAACTTGAACTAAATTATTTATGAGAATTTATTTCTTTTATTTATTAATTAATTGATAAACTAATTTTAGATTATGTTATTTCAAGTTAATAATTACTTAAATAACTTGCTTAAGTAGAGGGAGTAATTATAATGAGGGTCAACCATTTCCTATTTTTATAAGCTGTCAGATTCTTAATGGATTATTTAATTCTCAATCAATCTCAAAAATTATACCCTCGGTTAAAAGGTCATATTTATATTTAAAATTGAGTATACCAAATAAATTAATAGAGATTATGTTTATAAATTATATGATTTTTTTTAACAAAACATTAAATCTGTACATTATTTTAAACTCTAACATAATGGGTTCTGATTATTTATTTAAACATTAAACTAATTAAAAGATAACAAAATTAACTTCAAATAAAAAATATATTGGCAGTATGTATAGTCTTCGAACTTTTTTATTTTAGTAAATAACAAGTTTAAGTTAACAGTGAAAACATTTATTTCAATTCAATATTGTGCGTGTTTTAAGATTATTACTTTTAATTATAAATTGAAAAAAAGGAGAAAGAGTAATTAATAAATAATAAATGGTTCATCTTAGAATTATAACATATTTTTAAATATTAGCTATCCTTTGTTATGAAAATTTAGCTTAAATATAGTATTGCTAAATACTATCATAAGATCAAAGTAACTGTATTTAGTGTCAAAGTGGATTCGAACTTATTAAATCTTAGTAATCATAGTAAACTTTATCATCTGATTTTCAAGATGAAAATTCAACTTTTATATGCAGAGCAAAATGTGAAGATAATTTTTTCAAGCAAATGAGTAGCGAATCTTAATAGTGTTCTTCTATTTGTAATTTATCTTAATTTGGCAACAATGAATTAAGAACATGCGAGTAGATTTAGCAATGCCCCTACTCAATTGAATTAGGAAATTAATTTCACAAAGGTTAAGTGGATAACCTTTTATTATATAAGCCAAAAGATGTAACATTAGCTAAAGATATTATTACTAGTAGTTCATATGATAACAGAATTCTTATCTGGGATCATCTTACAGGCCAATTAAGAGCAGAATTAAAGGGCCATGCCTTTAACATACTAGGAATTATCTTGAATGAAAATTCTAGTCCTGATGGAGATACCAACACATATCTTACTAGTTTTTCTATAAGCGGAGAAGTTATTTAGTGGAATTATGAAAAGGCCTTTATTATGTCTAAAAGTTAAGTAAACTAAGGTCATCTTACTTTAAAAAGTGAGGTTAATTTTGAAATGAAAACAATAATATCATATGGATACTCAGGAGAATTTTATGTAGTAAATTATGTAACATAAAAAAGTATAAAGTTTGTAGGGCATTCTAATTAAGTAGAGTAAGTCATCTATTTAGGTAATAACTATTTATTATCTTTTGGAAAGGACAAACAGCTGTTCTTTTGGGATATTTAGATGTATAACTAACCAATCTAATTGTATACATTTAATTCAGAGAAAATTTAAATTTTATAAACCTAATTTGGCTAAGACACTCTGCATTAATTATTTTCCTTGTGTAGCATAAGTGATTAGATTTCTAAGTTAGTAGTATTAACATCTACGATATAATTAGATAATGCTAAAGATAGCTTTTAGTAAGGAATTCAAATTTTAGATGACAATATTGATTCTTTGATAGACTATTTAGTAGATTTTAACAATATGATTTTAATAACTTTTACTGCAAAGGAAGTAATAATTTACAAATAACAAATTAAAGATAATCAAATCAATTACAAATTCTTTGATAAATTAGATGCTACACAATTAGGAAATCGTTCAGCGCCTATTCTATCGGCTAATTTATTTAATTCAAATTTCATTATTGCATTTGAAGGGGCTTAGATAGGATTTTTTTAGCTTTAGCTAAATTAAGTGGGGAGTTAATTGAATTAGGTTACTGGAAACTCTTTTGTTACTTTAGAAAAGGAAAAAAATTCAAGTTAATTAAATATTGTATTTTTAGATTCAGAAACTGTATTTATTTTTAATGAGTAAGTAGTATAAATAAATTTTAAGGAAATGAAGATAAATTATATTATAAATAACTGGGTATCTCCTGCAATCTAGCACACAGACTTGGTTACAGATATCAGGCATATTCCAAAATTTAAGATCTTTACAACTTCATCAAAAGATTCTCTTATTTTTGTCTATGATTACGATTCTTTTGAAATCATTAATACACTTTACCATCCTGATAACATAGTTAATAATAATAGCCTTATTAAACCACTTAAGGTAGGGATCACATTTGACTCAAGTATTTGTGCTATTTATGACGATAACTCACTAATTTGCTTTGATCCTTTAACCTCTGAGATAAGATATTCTTTTAAGAATGAACTTGAGCAATTTAATTACCTCAAAGTTGACCTAAAGAAAAACTTCATTTTTGCATCTGGATTAAGCAGCGGTTATTTTTTTAATCTTGATTAACGAAAAGTAGAGTCGTTTAAAATTAAGGAAAATTAATTTTTTTTAGTTAATTTTAATCCAACTGTCTCATTATTATTTGCAAGTACACCTGAAGGCTATTACATGAGATTTAGATATCCAGATTTTGTTGAATAAGCAAGTAAAGATTATACATCTATTAACCCTTAGAAATAAATAGTAGCAGGATCAAATGTAGATGATTTAGTTAATACTTGGATAGTACATTATGATAAAGGGCTTGTTAACATAGTCTATGCAGACCTCACCCCTCTAAAAAGTGTCTAATATTCCTAAGTTCCTGGTGTAGTAATAAATTATATATTTTTTAGTTTTCCAAAAAGTAGAAAAGCTTTGATTAAATAGATTTTTACAGTCTTAGTATCCTGAGAATTGTGTTTAATAAAGTTTAATAGTGATAAACTTATTTTTTTTGTAACATAATTACTTTACTTTCTGGTAAAGCAAAATGTTTAATCAATCTTTCAGAAGATTTAATCATACTAATAATAATAATAATGATAAAAAATTTAAAAACTTTTTTATTTATTTTATACTTAAATTTATAATGATGATTTAAAATATATTAAAAAAAAGTGTGGCGTTTTCTTTTCATATCCTTTCATGGCATTATGTGGTACAAAATCTGGAGGTATAGTAGGATGGTACTTATTTGTTAATTAAACATTTGAGAAATAACTCTTAAATTTTCCTATTGATGCTGGATTTTTCTCCTTTAAGTATGGGCTAGGGTTCATGCTTATAGATTAATAAGCATATGGTTCTGAAATCCTTGTTGGCAATCTAAGTACACTATTAGGAGAATAGAGTTTTTTTTCATCAATAAAAATATATGCAATTTATCTTAATGAAGATAAATTAAGAGTTTTTAGTTAAATGATAACAGGAGATGTCTATGGATACCATTTCACTCCTTAGCCATATTCAATAATAAAATGGTAGGAAAATGAAACATAAATTATCAAAGAAATATTAATATTTTAAGAAGATTATAAATTAATTATACTATCCAAGAAAATTACAATCTACGATTACTTAAATTCTAAAATATATAAGTAAATGTTTTATTATTATTATCAAAATAATGGAAGAAGAGGGTGAATGAGTGTTTTAATTAAATAAAATAATTTTTAAATTATTTCCCTAATTCTTTACTTTTTTTAAGATAATTTCTAATGTTATCTATTTCTAACCCTCCTCCTCTTCCTTCTTAATATAAATCTTTATTTTATAATAATACTTTAACATTTAAATAGAACATAGTAGTCTCATGATAATTATATAAGCGGAGCAATCATAGACAAAAAAAGATTTGTAATTATTAGCTTTAATAAGGACACTTAAAAGAATTTATTTCTCTGGTCGTATTATCAAGATTAAGTGAGAGAATTAGTGGGGCATACATAAGGTGTGAATGGGGCATTTATAATAGATCATACTAAAGGTAGATTGCTTTCTTACTCTGATGATGGTTTTATAATAATATGGGATTACTTAACTGGTATTTAGATTAATAAGTTGATACCACATTAATAGACTGCTGTTATAAATATGATATAAAGTTTAATAGCTGTAAATGGCAAATAAATTATTGTTTCTATTGGAATGAATTAATTGGTCACCTTAATGGACGTGTAAAAAGGAGATATTTTATCTCAAATTTTACTTTCTAATACAAACTGCAAAATATCTTTAGATATTTAATATTCAAGACTATTCATCTATTTTAAAAATTCTATACAAGTTTACACTCTTTCAACTGGCTTAAAAATTACAGAATTATTAGGGTTTGATGGTTAAATAGTTAATATCTTATTTGAAGATAATTATATTATAGCCCATGCAGATTTAGTTATTCAATCTTTTAATAGAAAAACTCTCGATCTCATTTACACAGGTAAATCCACTTAAAATATCTACTAAATTTCAATTTTAGGAGACTTAGTAGCTATGATTAGCGACTCGATAAATGATGTAATTAAAATTTGGAATTACAAGACAGGTGTACTCCTTTAAGATATGGTAAATTACTACTATCCTATCAAAATAAATGGAATACTAGGTGATAAAGAGGCAAATATTTTTTTAGTTCGAAACATAAACAATTAGATTTTTACATTTAATCCTTATGTAGATAAAATTAATAAAGTATAGGATTTTCTTATTCATACTACATTTACACCTGAACCTATTTAATAATTACTAATTGATAAACAAAGTAATTTACTTTTTGCTTTCAATTCTAATTCTATTATGGTATGGAAGTACTATGCATATCTTGGCATTAAAGGCTAACAAAAGAAATTACCTCAAATATACTACAACAACTTAGCCTATGACAGAACTTAAGGTAACCAAATTTTTTCTTTTTAAAAAACTCTTTTCAATAATATCAAACTTTTTTTTGATTATTTAAAAATTAAAGATACAATTTATTATGGGGATTTGGAATAGAATTTATGGAAAATAAGTAATAATTAAATCAACTACAGCTATAAATTAGATTTAAGAGCTTTACAGTGTATCGTAGTTGGGAAAACAATTATTATCAGGTAAAGAAAATAAATTACCAGCTTTAATAACAATAATTAATAAATATCTACACTATTTACTGCAACTGACCAATTGATTCATTCTTAAGGTGAGGAGTCTTTTATTTTTGCGGCTACTGTTAATTAAGATATCATTAAAATCCACATAGATTAGTCAAATTAAAGTCTTAAAATAGTAAAACAATATGATTTAAATCAATCACTTAAAGGCTCTCTACTCAGCAGAATAAATCATAAAATTATTAATGCTGATTATAAACATTTAATAATCTCTCTAATATCAGGAAATATTTATATTTTTGACTATGTTAATGATATTTAAATTGCTGATCTTTCAAACCATTCTGATTCCATTACAAAAATCATTTATGATGTTTCTATTACAAAGTATTTACTTTTAATAACGTGTGTGTTAGCAATAATATATTTACTTTTTTTGTAAAAATTAGATTAATTTCTTGTTCTTACGATGGATCAATAATTACTTACAAGTATAATTAAGACAGCATTGTAGTTGACAAAGTTTTAACACTATAAGGAGTCATTGAAGAAATAGAATATGACAAAAAATATAATAGAATATTTATGTGGATAAATTTAGTCACAAAAGTGTTTATTTTGGATTTGACTTCTCTTTAAATAAAGATGTTTATACTTGCTCCAGGAGACGCTAATATTAAAATTAAAGTTGGACAAGAGGGAGATTTATTTGCTGTATATAATTTATTTTAAATAAATATCTATAAAAGAGACACACTTTAATTCGTTTCAAATGTAAGATATCCTTCAGATTTGTAGGATGTTGATGATTTGGAATTTCTAACTAACAATTTGATTTTAATAATCTCTAAAACTAGCATAAGAACTTATCTTATATCATCTAACTCTCTCTCACCTATTACTTTTACCTAAATTATAAATTCCTCTATTGCTTAATAAACTTAAGCTTTAACCTCTACTTTAGTAAGTAATCATCCTATGACTGGTCCAAATCTAGTATCGTATAGTTTTGAAAACAACTTGATAAATCTAAAAGGAATAAACTACAAAAGCTCTTTTAACTATACTTATAATATTATTGTAATGGAAAATAGTGATTCGGCTTCATTAGGTTCTACGATATGCTTCTCTAATATTTACAACCCAAATAACTATTTTACACTAAAAAAAAGCTTAGAAATCTAAAACCAATCTTTCAAAAACTTTAAATTAGAGAGTTAAATTGAAACTATAAAATATAATATGATATATACAACTTAGTCTTAAGTTACTCCTGTCGTTAATATTTTCTTTTAAATGCTCTCGGATTCTTCTATTTCTTCATAGAATTAAGTAGTATATTAAATACAGTAGTAAAGTTCCAACAATAATTAACGAGTTTTAATAAACTTTGCAAAAGCGTATGATGAATATCCTTTGGAAGTGTTAGAGTTATCTAACTTTTAAATCTACATACCTATATAATCAAAGCTAAAACCAACACAATTTAACCCAAGCACTAAAAAATTCATTTTATAAGATGGACTTGCTAGTTTTGATAAGAATATTCCGATCATTACTTAAGGTTATATTTTCAAGGATATTTCATAATTTGTGCTAGAAAAAATAAGGATAGAAAACATAACACTGGATGGAACTCAACTTTTATCCTAAGCAAGAAGAGTTTTATAAACAGCTGGTTTGAGTAGTTTAATATTAATAGACGGTGCTGATTCAGTTTACATTAAAGATTTGACATTTTCAAATGCGAAAATGATAAATTAATATGTTTTTAAAATTTAAAATGTGTAAAATATAGTGATTGACAGTGTCATTATAGAAAATGCAGAATTTGAATAAAACTAATTCCTTTCAATTGATAATGGTGAGGAAGATACTCAGAATATCATTTCTATTTTTAAAATCATTAACTGTAAAAACTTAATTATTAAAAACATTAAAGTATCAAATATTAATAACTTAAATCTTCTAAATGTGTTAAATCTCTAAGGAAACTTGCTAAGTTAAATTAGTTAAGTAGAAGTAAATTCTATTACAAATGTTAGAATTCTATTCTATACTTCCTCCTATGTTGAATAAGATTATTAATTTAAGGCTAATAAGGATAATTTAACTATATAAGATTTTAAAATAAAAAATACTTTGTCTGATAAATACTCTTAGATTTCAGTAACTTCTTATAATGTTGAAATATAGAATATCAATTCGTTTAATGTTACTTGCAAGTATTGTCATGGAGCTACTCTTAATATTTAAGTATCTTCTTTTGAATTATCTTATTCTGAGTTTATTGAGAATCATTCATAAGAAGGAGGAGCAATTGATCTTTCTGATTGTAGTAGGAATTGTAAAATTAACTATTCAGAATTTAAATTAAACAAAGCTACTAATGGTGGTGCTATATCTTTAATTAATTCTGATTTAATTATTCTCAATTCTATTATCACCTAAAACTCTGCATATATTGGAGGTGGTATTCGCTATAAAGTAAGATCACCAGCTTAGTTTTTAAAAAATGAATGGAAAAATTAGAATAATACTATATAAGATAATTTTGCAAGTGTATTTGGAAGGAATATTGCTTCATATCCAAGTTAAATTAAGATATTTATTGAGGATTAATCACTTGATACAAAGCTTTCATAGAATTAATGTAATTCACTTTTCTAATAAAATTCATAATTTATTAATTTTTTTTATTTTAAAAAAGCACTTCCTTTTGTCTAAAATTATGCCCTTTCTAATTTCATGAGTGGAGATCAACTAAAGTTGAGGATAAATCTTATAGATGAGGAAGGAGAAATTGTAAAAATAAATACCAATTTATTTGAGGAGTATCCATAAATCATTTAGGATGAGCTAAACTAATATCAAATATAATGCTTTACTGATAACGATGCTATTTAGCTAAATTATGAAACATTAATAGGATTAAGCAAATATGATTAAATTACTAATTCCTTCATTTTTGATAAGCTTGTAATGCAAGCACAACCAAAATCACAGAACTATTTCTATATAAAGATTTCAATGATTTAGATTCCTCAACTGATTGAACCTTATACATTATATACTCCAGACAATATCGTATTTATATAAGTTAAATTTAGGGCTTGTAAAGTAGGAGAAATCAATATTCCTAGGTAAAATTTAAATATTATTTCTCAATTCATTCAAATAAATTTTAAAAAAAATAATAAATAAAGTTTAAATGGACAACCAGAATATTGTAAAAAATGTGTTGAAGGTTGGTATTCATTATTAGATCCAGACAATTAAAATAATCCTATCTCTTGTTAACTTTGCCCAAGCTCTGCTTATAAATGCCAAGGAAATGAGATAGTATTAAAAAATGGGTATTGGAGAGAAAGTAACTTTACTGATGAAATTATTAGATGCTCTAATGCTCCAGAGAATTGTATCGGTGAGATGAAAGAAAATCGAAATTATTGTAAAGAAGGATATATTGGTGCATTATGCGAAAGTTGTGATATAAAAGGAAGAGAGTGGGGTAGAAAATTTTCTAAAAGCAGTTAGAATAAATATGTATGCTAATAATGTGAAGATAGAGATGATAGTATAACAATTCAGATAGTATCCATCTTTGTCATTCTTTTTTATTTAACTTATGGAATTTATTCAGCTAATAAAGTGTAAACCAAGAAAATTATTTCATATTACCTGAGACTCATGAATATCATTTCTGTAGGCAAGAGCGAAAATGAAGATAATACCAGTGTCTATTTAAAATTTCTCATGCATTATCTATTCATAAGTAGCATTATCAAAAAAACTTAATTCAAACTACCTTTTACAGTTAGCTTTGTTTAAATATAAGTATCAACTCCTGTTGATTCTATGCGAGCTTTCCCAGAATGTTATTCTCAGATATTCTCTTTAAACGTAAAACCTATTTATTATAGATAAATAATAGCTCAATTGCTACCTGTATGTTATCTATTTGGATTACTAATAATTTATTGGGCTATTGTAGCAAGTAAAAAAGCTAAACATTCTAGAACTTTGTAAGTAAGCGGTTTAGTCTTCTTTTTCCTATTTATCTAACCAGATCTTCTGTAAAGTATTATTTCAGGATCTTCTTGTAGATAGATTGGAAGTAAAAAATATATAACAGATGATATTAGTGAAGAATGCTTAACAAGCAACCATCTCCTCTTTCTTTTTTCTTTCAATCTTCCATTTTTTTTAATATGGGCAATAGTTTTCCCTTTGATTCTATTTAGAAGCATTTTTAAAGTGAGATAAAACTTGAATTCATACTTTTCTAGATTCAAATATGGATTTATATATTCTGAGTACAAACTGAAAATATTCTATTGGGAGTTCGTAAAGATGTTTTTAAAACTTTTAATTTCTTTAGTGAATAACTTCTTTTTTGAAGAAGAAGCAATAAAATCTACAATTATAATCTCCTTTATCTTGCTATATCTCGCCTCTGCTGTGTACACACATCCTTACATCTCTCATGAATATAATAGAATTGATAGAGCCTTACATTTTAATTTAATATTAATCCTATAGTTGAATATTATCAATTAACTATCTCAGTAGGATAGTTTTATGAGTAATTTTGCAGTTGTGCTCTTCTACATTCTCCATTACTCTTACTTAATTTTTTCCATCTTTAAGATTAGTAATTTTGTTATTAGAACGAAATTCTTAAAATTTACTTAGAAAATCCCTTTTTTCTAAAAATATCTTCCTTACCTTGCTAAATACCTTTAAGTTTCCTTTTATGATAAGATGAAAACCTTTAAAAATTGGAAACTTGTTTACAAGAAAGTATTATAAGCTTAAAAAACAAACAAATTGATAAAATAATTTACTCATCAACCTTGTTAGTATGTGTAGAGTTAAGAAAATTTAATATTAAGTGGTTAAAGAGAGGATTAAATTGGGAAAATCCAATCCCCATAAATATAAAGTATGATTACTTCAATGTAAAAAATAAGTAAGTGAACAATTTAAAATTAAAAAAATAATTTACTTTTTTTATTATTAAAAATAGAATAATTTTCGAGTGTATATAGTTAGAAATAAAATAACTAAGACGACACTTATCCTTAAAAGAACAATGATGCAGGTGAAATGTTTTTTTCAGGTAATATATATTATATTTAATAATCTCAATTAGACTAATTGAAACTATTAAAAAATAATAGAGTTAAATATTCCAATAGAGTACGATGATATCCTCACTTCGACCCCATATACAATTAACAATAATAAAGAGAATTATAATTTCTAAAAAAAGATAGTTTAAATCCGAAATGCAAAATAATAGTGATGTATTTATTATATTTTATAATTAAATTGTATAAAATTTATTTATCTATTTTAACTCTTAATATTGTCTACTTTCCTTATTTAATTTACCAAATCACTTTCTTTCTTTCTCAATTATAGATATAAAAGCAATTAATTTAATCACACAGTAAATAAGAAAAGTTTAGCCTGACTACATATTATAATAATCAGTGGAGATCATTTAAAATCCTCTTCAAAAATTAAAAACTTGTAAAACAACACATAATGTAAATCTAAAAAACTTCTAAACATTAATAGAGTTAGAATAAATATTATCAAATAAATAATTCTTTATTAGAATAATCGATTTTTAATTAAAATTGTTCGATGGAATGTGGTTGAGTTATACAGGGTTTATAGTTAATAAGAATTAATAATTAATTAAAACAAATTCGAAAGAAATATCTTTTTATATTCATTGTCTTCACATAGAGATTCTTATTAGATTATTTCGGTTGGTTCCTCCATTTTTTTTATTTTCAAAATACATATAATCAAGGAACAGAGCAGAGGCTAGAAGTAATGCTTTTTCTTCGGGTGTAGAATTAATAGGGAAACCAAGTGCAAAATTATCACAATTGCTGATAGTGGCCTTTAAACATCCAGGAGACTATTTTTAAAGCCTAGTAATAACTTCTCCAGTAGGAGATCTTATATCAAATTAGAATTCTTAGCAGCTCTTACAAGGGAATCCTCTACAAATGCATCCTAATTAGCAGCAAGATCCATTTATTACATACTTTAAATTACCGTTATGATCTTCTACCTCGCAACCTAACTCTCCACACCAAAATGGATTTTTAATTTTTCCAAAGAATACAGAAGATCCATTTTCAACAAAGCTTACAGATAATTCAGGACGTTTATAACAGAAACAAGTGCATTTAAAGGGACGGTCGAGCTTTAAAAATACAGTTGATCCCAATTAGCCATTCTAGATTTTTCCATTTTCATTTTTTACTTCCATCTCAAATTCACGCATACTTCCAGAGAGAAACTAACGTTAGCAACAGGAGCTCTTTTCTTTACAAATGAATATTGGATTCTCTCCAATTTATATACCATTTTAATCAGCTTAGAATATTTTATACTAATTCTCTGTTTCAAATCCTGTAATAGCCTCAAACACCTCTAATTTCTATTTAATATAAATACCTTATATTTCAGAAAGCTTTTAGATGCCACTTTTTATCGGGATTACCATCACATGCTACATAATTTATTACTAATTTTAAGGAATTTAGCTAATCATTTAGCCTTAGATAGGATAATTTGTTATTGGCAAACCTTAAGGATAGGATTGAATTTGTTAGTTTTAAGGATATTCTCCGCTCATCACTTACATTTATATGTTAGTTTAGAGAGGTTATTATTGAGGCTATTGTTATGAATAGGGTTGTTCATTAAAAGAGGGTTCGGAAGAAAATTGTTGATATTAATATGGACTTTAACTCATGAAATCTACTTTTTTAATAAACTAATAGTTTTTTTTTTTGCTTATAATTATTTATTTTATTTAGTTATTGAGATCCAAAATGAATGCGTATTTAACAAATTTTAGCAAGAACAATCTGTTTAATTTTGATGAGTACTATAATTATTTGATAAGTATTGTGAGTTTTGGATGTAATAATCTAATTGATTTTGTTATGAAAGTGGTGACTAAATTTGTATATTTAATATATTTACTGATATTACTCTATTTGAAATTTAAAAATAGTAAATACTAATTAGGTTTACTTTATATATCTCATTGAAGTGCTTTATAATTTTAAATTTCTGGATATCAGAATCAATATTCCTTTTCTTCAGTTATTGAAGAATTTATAAAGTTAATTGAAATCGACAAAATAAATAAATAAATCTTTTCTTACTTGAACTGTTATTTTTTTATATCTTTTCACAAAAAATTGATATTCGAATAAGCTCGCAATGAAAAAGAGTTAAAATTAAAAATAAAAAATTGAAATTAAATATTCCTTTCTTAAAATTACTATAATTATGTATATTCTATTAAATAAGTTACTTCTACTTAGAATATTACATAATACTTAACAAAATTAGATAGATTGTTTAAGAATGTGTAATTTAAACATATATCAAAGATATACCATAAAATATAGCTTAATTGCATCTAAAGAAAAGGACAGATATGATTTTAAAGTAAATAAATATCAAAAACTTGAAAATAATCTATAACGTTCAATTTTTAAAAACATGTAATCAATCCATAGATGAAATAAGATTTGAAAAGGTAATATTTATTTAGAGATTATGAGCTCGAATAATAAGATGAATTTAACTTAAATTCTAAGTACTCAGTATTTTAGATAATAATAAATAATAAGAGATTAAAAAAAATTAGAAAAAATATTTTTTTATTTTCATTATTTTCAAAATGAGGTTGTTAATAAACTGTTTCAGTTAGGTCTTCCACTTGATTTATTTTCAAAATACATATAATCAAGGAAGAGAGCAGAAGCCATAAGCAAAGCTTTTTCTTCGGGGGTAGAATTAATAGGGAATCCTAGTGAAAAATTATCACAATTGCTGACAGAGGCCTTCAAACATCCAGGAGATTATTTTTAAAGCCTAGTAATAACTTCTCCAGTAGGAGATTTTACATCGAATTAGTACTCTTAGCAGCTCTAGCAAGGAAACCCTCTACAAATCCAACCTAATTAGCAGCAAGATCCATTTATAATATACTTTAAATTACCATTATGATCTTCAACCTCACAACCTAGTTCTCCGCACCAAAATGGATTTTTAATTTTCCCGAGGAGTACTTAAGAACCATTTTCAACAAAGCTCACAGTTAATTCAGGACGCTTATAGCAAAAGCAGGTACATTAAAATGGACGTTCTAGCTTTAAGAATAGAGTTGATTCCAATTAACCATTGCAGATTTTTCCTTTTTTATTTTTTACTTCCATCTAAAATTCACGCATACTTCCTGGTAGAAACTAACGTTAGCAACAAGAACTCTTTTCTTTACAAACAAATATTGGTTTCTCTCCTATTTATAATCCATTTTAATCAGCTTAGTATACTTTATACTAATTCTCTGTTTCAAATCCTGAAATAGCCTCAATCTTCTCTAATTTCTACTTAATATAAATACCTTCTATTTCATTAAGCTTTTAAATGCCATTCTTTATGGTATGTACTATCACATGCTATTAAAACTATTATTAATATTGTGGATATTAATTAAACCCTTAGCTTTAGATAGATTAATTTGTTATTAGTTAACCTTAAGAGTATGATTGCATTTATTAGTTTTAAGGATATTACCCTCCCATTACTTGCATTTCAATGTTAGGATAGAGAGGTTATTATAGGGGCTATTGCTAAGAATAAGGCTATTCTTTAAAAGAAGATTCCGAAGGAAATTTTTTATATTAGCAAGTGCTTTAACTCATCGATACTTAATTTTGAATAAACTAATAGTAATTTTATTTAATAATTATTTTTTAAATTAATCTTAGAGCCACAAAATTTATGAGTATTTAAAAACTCTTAGCAATAATATTCTGTTTAGTTTTGAGAAGTACTATAATTCTCTTTATCAATTGTAGAATCTATTCGAATTTTATTAATTTGGGAGTGAATAATTTTTAATATTAAAGAATACTTGGTGTCTATTCCAAATTAAATAAACTATAATATCAGTGAATTGCTTTATTTTATTAGATATGTCTATATAGAATCAATATTTTTTTAACTTCAGATTTATAAAGTTAATTGAAATAGAAGAAATAAATTTATCTATTCTTACAAGAACTATTACTTTTTGATATCTCTTTAGAAAATAGATATTTGAAAATGTCAGTCAAATCATTTTGAATGAAAGAAAAAATTGAAAAAGCCAAATTCTTATTAAATATACCTATTTTAAAATTTATATTATTATGTATATACTTTTAAGTAAGTTTAATTAATGATATAGATGAAGTTAAACTAAGTAAAATTTAATAGATAATATAATATCTTTGTAATTAATTAAACATATCAAAAGATATACAAAAAAATTGAGTGAAAATACATCTTCAGTAAAGGACAGATTTGTATACAAGTAAATTAATTATAAAAATTATCTATAATATTCAATTTTTAGAATTGTGTTACTCTATTTAATGTATTGAATGGATGAAATAAGATTATAAAACCTACATTTAATGTTAACCAAATATAACTATGAAAAAAGCAAAAAAAGGTAGTAATAAAGATATAATTATTATTTTCTCCAATTTAAAAAGATATGATCATTCTATTAGATATGCGATGAATTTAATCCCAAAGAAGTTTTTGATGGATTAGGATGATTTATGAAAACCAATTAATAATAATTATATGGGTGAGAATTAGCACATAATAATAAATACTATAACAAAAGAATATATGTAAAGGATTTATAGGTTGGATTTATTATTAAACTAAATTAGTAAAGGCAATTTGCATTTGTTATTGATTAAATTTATTTGTCTTTTAACAATCATACATTAGTAGTTCCACTATTAGAGTTTTACTTATTTTCAAAGTACATATAATCAATGAAAAGAGCAGCTGCCATTAAAAGCGCTTTCTCTTCAGGTTAAGCATGTTAAGGAAAACCAAGAGCAAAATTATCTGCATCGCCAACACAAGCTTTTAAGCATCCAGCCGATTACTTTTAGAGCCTAGTTAATAATTCGCCTGATGGGCTTCTGACATCGAAAAGGAATTCTTGACAACTCTTGCAAGGGCATCCCATACAGAGGTACCCCAGTTAGCAACAAGATCCTTCAATTATATATTTAAGGTTTCCTTTGGAATCTTCTACTTAGCAACCAAGAGTACATACGTAACATGGATTCTTAATTTTTCCAAAAAACACATTAGAACCATTTTCAACAAGTGAAACTTTCATTACAGGACGTTCGATACATAGGAATGTGCATTTGAAAGGGCGTTCTAAATGTAAGAATAAAGTCTTATCTAAGTGTCCATTATTAATCATACCTTCTTCATTACTAACTTTCATATCAAAAGGGCGACAATCACCTGGGAGACATTAACGCTCACACCAACTACTCTTTTCTTTACATTTAAACAAAGTGTGACTACCAATTTTCTATCCATTAATATCAGCAGGGAAGACTTTATAAACATTAGGAGTTTCGCATCCTGTAATAGCTTCTAATGCTTCAAATTTTTATTTGATATAGATACCCTAGGATTCTCCTAATTTCTAAAGCCCGTTCTTTACTTGAACAACCATAACTTATTAAAACATATTGTTGTAAGCATTATTACCAAGTAGTTAAAGTTAAATGTTATTCTATATGGGATTCTGATTAACATTTTAAGGAGGGTGAGGTGTCATTGGAGTATATGGAAATTGCTAGTAAACAGGTTATCCATAACCAGCATATATGGGTTATTAAGCCTACATTGTTTACTTATTATTTTTTTGTTGTATTTTAGATTTTTAATTGAATTTGGAGGTATTACATTAATTAATAATGAATTTTAGATACCCTGCAAATATTTTAATAATTTGATTATTTGTTAGATTAACAATTAAAGGAGATTGGTGCTTTAGTTATTCTGAATAATCCCAAAATCTATAAGTAAAAATTGATATCATTATCACCACAAAATTATGAATTTCGAATTACTTAATTTGTAAATTTTTATTAGTACTTTTGTCCAATGATCTCTATCAAATTGTTTAAAGAAAAGATTTACATTTTCGCAAATGTTTTTCGACTAATTAAGAAAGCATTTAAATAAAAATTTGATTCCTACTAAATATTATATATTATTATAATATTTATTTATCATCAGTCAAGCAGTCAGACCATCAATATTCGTCTCTATATTATTCTATCGTAAAAAAATTAATAAGAAATAAAGAGAAAAGAAAGAAATAAGTAATATCTGTAAAATAGTGATATTAATTAATAATTAAATTGGAATAAATATTAAATGCATTAATATTGACTTTTTAAATTACTAAGTTTAATGTATCTTTACTATTCTTATCTCTAAAGTTATCTTAATTTGCATTATTAACTTGTTAACTTTCCCTAAAATTCACCATTCTCAACTTTTAATCCTTTGATTAGATTAATTAATATTCTCATAATGGTACTTTATTATTTGTATTTTTCATGTCTATTCTATTTAATATTTTTGTATGAATATAAAAATTGCAATTTAATTTAGGTTGACAATTCATGTGACTAAAAATTAGATTACTATCATAATCCCTACAAAAAATAAACAGAATACTTTCAAATAAATTTTTCTAAAAATAAATTTCCATTTCAAGTAAAAGATAAATCAAATCTAAATCTATTGGTTACTTTTCAACCAATACTATGTTTCTACCTTAAAAGAGAAGTAATTTGATAAATGTTTTTTATTAAATTACATGCTAAATTTACTTGAATTATTTTTCCAATGCGTTTTAAATAACCATTACTAATAGATACTATATATATCAATGTTAAAATAATAAATTTTGTATTGTTTAATATGCTCTTTATCCTAAAAATCAATAAAATTAATAATCTAAATAAGCCAGCCCTATTTAATGATGAAACTAAAATAATTAATTCTTAAATTTATTTTTACAAACTATAATTACTCTGTAATTGTAATTTGAGATTGTTTTTAATTTGAAATAGTTACAGGTGATTGATTAAATATCAAATAGTCAATTTTTTTTGAATTTGAATTGTATAATTCTTATAAATACTATTTATTTATATGTAACATTATTTTATTTAAAATAAATAATTTAAGAGATCTTTCTCATTCATTCATTTATTATGAATTTCTTTATGTAATTTAATCAACATAAAAAAGTTATATATTACTATTAAAGATTACATCAACTATTGAAATTAGTTATCTGATAAGCAATAATTTAGAATAAATTTGTTAAAACAATCATATATAATTAACATTTGAGTCAGGAACTATTCAGTTCCAAATAATAATAATAATAATAATATAAATTTCTCATTTTAATTATTAAATTAATAAAAATAATTCAAATATTCACAATTTCCTGTTCGTTTACTTTTTCATTTAGATTTATTTTATTATTATTTTAAAAAATTTTCTAGGCCAATTTCACTTAAGACTATTCAGAACTCTATCTCCTAAAAAATAATTTGGTAGATTAATTTTTCTTACCTAAAGACAATTAATCTAATGTTATAATATTATTTGTCGGAGATTTTAAAAAATCATCAAAATTGTTTTCATTTTCATTTAATTTTTCTGCACTTGTAATTGCCTCATGATATGAAGTAAGGGATTTATTAAAAGTAATATTGTCATTAAATTCTAATTTCGGTTATTTAGAGATATTATGAGTATTTGTCTTAAATTTTAAAATCTTATTAGGATGTGTTTCATTATCATTTATTTTATCTGATGACTGTAATTAATTCTCATCTAAAAAGCTTAAATCTCTTTAACTTCCTTTATAGCTTACTTTTTTATTTAATATTAAAAATGAATGAATAACTGAAATATTTTATAAATTGAATGAATACCTTAAATCTAATGTTTTTGATTTATTTTTGTTTTTTATCTAAGGAACTTCCCAAAAAAGATGTCAGACTATTATTTTTAAATTTTATTTGGCAATTAATTTGTTGGAGATTTCAAAGTACTCTCTAGCTATGATATTCTATTTTCAAAGTTTAATTACTATTACACTCTAAATTAAGCAAGCTATTTTATAGAGTGCTTTATCTTATTGAAAAATCTGATAGATTAAAATGATTTTGATTTAATCACCTTTATGAAGCTTAAAGTATTAGGAAATAATAACTTAGCTTTATATAATATCTTTTAAAAGAAACTCTATTTTGAAGGATCTGAAGTTATTGGCTCTAAGAATACTAAAAAACTCAGTTTGATTAAGAAAACACCATTTATGCCAAAGATAATAATAGTAACGTATCCGCTCAGACTAGGGTTTAAATCATATATTGCTTGATACAGAAAAGATAGATTAATGGTTAAAATTGATATAAAAATTGACTGCTATTCTAATTTATTTCTTTATTAAGAAATGTAAGGATTTATTCTAGTCTAAACGATATTGTAAGAAGCAAGGATAATGTTAAGAATGAAGGCCTTTAATAAATAAAAAATAGATTAAGATTTATTTTAAAAATAATTGTATTAATCTTTACTTTCATACTGATGTATTCTTACAAAACTATAGATGCAATCATCATTGAAGATTTGAAAATTAGCTTAACTTTATACCAATAATAATATTAAGTTTTGTAGTCCTCATAAAGGAACTAAAGTCTACTTAATTAAATCCTAGCAGATTTTTATTATTTGAGCTTCTATATCTTTTTAAGGATATAGATAGGTAAAATTACTATAGACAAAAATGTAATTGGTAGAACCAAGAATGTTAAATACTTCGTGTGCTAACTATAATCGTAACATAAAATATTTAAATCTATAGAAGCATATTTTAAGTCTCCAATCTCTCTACAATTTATGGTTTGAGATATTTATGCTACTAAAGAAGGAAAGTAAAAGATATAAATATAGATAACTCCTGTGATCTTAAACTTTAAGTAAGCTTTATAAAATCTTCCTCCATTAAATAGTTTTTAGTACAAAAAATACAATGCTATAATGAAAATTGGAGTAAATAAAGATAGCATGAATCTAGAAACCCAATAAGGAATATCATTAAAGTGGCTATATGGGAAGAAACAATCTAAAGATCCATTCGATATTTAAAGTGGGTTCCCTATCGAAGATGTTCCAAAACTATAAATTTAAGGTAGTTCCAAATTAAATTTATTAATAACTGATATAATCTATAAGTGGTCAACCAAAGTTTATTAAAATATTGTAGATTGGAAATTATAAACTAGTATTTAGATTTTAATAAATAATTAATTAAAAATAAAATTTCAAATAAATTTTACTTGAAGTGCTCAAATGTATAACTCCAAGTAATTTAAGATAATGTCCAAGTAATATTTTTTCAGATTATTCTATGATTTTTGTGATGCCAAATGTAAGATAGATAAATTAGAAAGTAAAAAAGACAAGAAAATTTAGAAGAAAAACTATGAAATATCCTGAGCACTCTGAGCAACTCTAAGATAAAAAAGATTTAGAGTATTGTTCTGACCATATTAAACCTTAAACATCGCATTACTCGCATAATGGCCCCATGTATCCTTTAGCACATCCAAACTTTATTTAAAAGTGAAATAAAATTTATTAAAAAATTAAAAGAAATTATAAATTAGTAATAATAAAAGATTATAGAAATCTTAACAGTAAATTAAGCTCTAATTTTAGAGTAAAAACTAGGTGAAACTTACTGTATTTCCTCGTTTATTAAGGATAATTTATTTTAAGATCTTTTTTTGGAAAACTGTTATTTTTATGTTTATTTAACTAAGAACATCTATCTAAATTTAAACTTTTTTGAATTTAGTTGCTAACCGAACACCTCAAAAACTTTTAGGCTGTTGAGGCCTCAATTAATAAGTTGATTGGAAATAGTGAAGAAATTAAATTAAATTTTAAATTACTTGTGAATAGGGGTCTTAAGGTTAGCAGCTTACATGATTATTTGAGCATTAAATTATATTATCCGAATTTTCATTTAGTCTCCAGTAGCCTTGTTTAAGCTAAACTTTTTAACCTTAGCACATACTTGCACTACTAGGGCAAATTTTACAAGTAAGATCATTTTCATTTAATGAGTATTTTCCATCTGGACATTCTTCACATATTGTTTTATTATAAACTTCTACTTTAATTTCTCCAAGTGCACAATTTCTAAATTCAACTTGAAATTTAGTAGAGATTTGAGGTGTGTCTTGAATGGATTCGCCTTTTGTAGATTTTAATTCATGGATTAAATTTAACTACATGCTAAATGAGCTGATAGAATTGGGTATTTAAGTCATACTAAAGTTGAAATTGAATCCTCTCTCTGAAAACATTGATATTAATCCTCCTTAGAATATCATATTATCCTCAGAAAAAATTTGTAAACTCAAATTTTCTATTTCTTACTATAGAACTTTATTTAAATTCAAATTATTCAATGAAACGAATTAAAGATAATTTCCTTCTTCATCTTAGAGGTTGATGTTATCGAATTGAACATAGCCACCACTTTTAAAATTTTAAATATTTATTGTCTTCATATCTTTATCTTTAGAAATAATATATGAGTTTAAGACTTTTGGACTCATATTTATAACTATCTTCCTGAAGGTAGATCCTATATTCTACCCATAAAAAGTTGCTTAATTATCTCTTATGTATTTTAACATAATAGAATTAGCATTTAGAAAAATATCGGGTATTAAAACTTCATAATACACTCCTCCTCCAACAGCAGAATGGTTTTCTATAATATTACTTTCACTAATAAGTAGATTTACATTACTCAAAAATAAAGCTCCTCCCTTTCCTTATAGAGCTGAGTTTAATTAAAATAAGCTATTTTCTTCTAGAGATATTATAGATATTTACTTTGAATCATTCAAAAAATAAATTGCTCCTCCAAAATCCTTCATGCTTTTATTATTGATAAACTATGAGTCTTAGATGGTTACTTCTAATACGCCAATCAAATATAGGGAACCACCTTTTCCGGTCAAGGATTTATTACTTTTAAACTGGGTTTATATAACTTTTATAGTGTTGGAATTTTTAGCAGATAAGCTGCATCCATTATCCTTACATTAATTATTAATAAAGAAAGAGTTTTTAATTTCAATTTGACTTGATTTTTATACAGAAACTAGAGATTAGTTAGAAATGCAATCAGTTATATTTAATTGATTGAAGGATACCAAATAGCCGGATTAGCCGATTTAAAACAATTAAAGTGAATTTCCCTCAAACTAACAATCATTGATTTCAAATTCATAAAAATCAATAACTTTGATAAGTATTTAATTATCAGTTGCTCGACAATTTTTGCAAGATAAATTTTATATTGTAAGGAAATATGATGAAATTTAGAAATGATTAAAAAAGTCTTAATTTAAATTAGTAATTTATAAACTATGAATTATAGTTTTAAAAGACTGAATTGAAAATTAAAGATCAGTTGAGTTATCTATTATCATATTTTATATTATTATTAATAGATTTTTATAGTAATATAGATCTTATGCTTCTGTTGTTTGTAAGAACATTAGAGAAGGTTTACTTCCTTTAATCTAAACATCATCTAATAATAAATATTAACATCCGCTTTGATTAATAAATATGCTCCCACTCAGAGACTGAAGCCTTAATGTTTGAATTGTAGTGTTTAAGTTGACGAATTACTGTAGAAAAATAGAAAAAATATGAACATTATTTAAAGTTAGATTTTTTACATTGACCTCATCTACCTTCACAAGGTTGACGAAATCTTCAATATCAGTATATTCTATATGTATTCCTAGCAAAGAAAACGAAGATGAGTTAGTTATAGAAAATACAAATCCAGATGAGAAATAACTATCAGTTATGTATAGCTCTTCTATTATTATATTAGTACAATTTATAAATTTTATCACATCGAAATAGATATTCTTCTTCTTAAAGCTCTTAAATCTTAATTATTTGATGTGCACTAATATAAAATCCTAAAGTATAAGAGAGGAATTAATATCTTGAATAGTAACATCGTATAAAAACAATTTTTTCATATTCTTTTTTTAATTCAAAATGATATCAGAGCTTGAAGGGAAAGTTAATATGACAGAGCTAATTTATAGGCTTGAAATTAAAGGATTATCATAGATATCGCCACTAACCCAATTTATGTTAATGTAATTAGGAGAAAGAGTATTTTATTTATTGTATTAAATTACTTTGACTCCTTCAGGACTGACATTTTAAAATAAAGGAGGATCTTGGAATTCTTAATTGTTTAAGAGTGAAATCTTTAATTCTTATAATTGCTATTCAGTATATATTAAGTTTTTCTATATATTTTCTTGTATGTATTTATTTAATTATTTTGAGTCTGATTGAGTGTATGAATAAGAACATTGAGAAGAAGTTTAATCTAAGGAAACTTTGTAGTAAACAATATCAATTAAACTTTGAGCTACTATTTCTAAATATCTATTTTAATTTTAGTCTTTTATTATCTAATAGCTTAGAATTTATAACAAGTTCTACTCTTTCTCAAATATAACTTATTTTAAATATACAGAAGAAGATAGTATCAGTACTTAAATTAGTTTATTTTCTACAATGATGAAAGTATCGTGCTAATTAAAATAGTATATTTTGCTCAATCCTCTAAATAGGTAAGTAGGGTAGGCTTTTGTGAGAGTTACTTTATTGTATATTTCTAATTGAGACTCACAGTATAGATAAAGGTAAATTTTATCTGTTTCTACTTTAGTTTATAACAAGCAAGGGTTTACTATTTTTACTTTGAATTCTAAGGAAGTATTGTAAACATAAGTATAGCCTTAATCTCCTATTAAGTAAATAAGGTTCCTATCTTTCTCAATATAAACATTTAAAATATTGTAATTAACTTATTAGGTATGTTTGACATCCAAAGTTGTGGTGTCAACTATTTTAATTAAAGATTCAGCTTATACTATTACCAATATTAAAGTATTCCACTTACTATCATTTATATTTGTGTAAATTTGCTAGTTCAAATAACTATAATTTACTATTTATGTAGATAAATTTCTCTAAATAGCTGTCGATAGTTTCAGAATAAGGGAAATATTATTTAAATCACTAATTTTAATTTAAGTAAGTACTTAATCTTAGATGTTAAATTTGAATACCATTCCTAGAGAATAATAAATAAAATACTATTAGTTTATAACACCTCTGTAGTACTAATTATTTCCATTATTTTGCAATATTTGAACTAATTTTAAATTTTTATCATTCTCTGCTTCAGTTAAACTTATTTGATAAATATCATTAGTAATGTATTCTATTAATAATACTAAATTATTATAGACAGAATAGAAACAATCTCTAATGGACAAAGATATCTTTTCTTCTAAAATCATCTTAATCTTTTAATTTGTCAAATCAATCTATCCAAATAGGAAGTAATTGAGATTAATGTATATAAATTTATCAGATTATATTTTAATAAGTTGGCCATACGAGTATGTTGAAATCTTAATATATTCGCTATTAATAAAATAAAGATCTCTAAATGTACTTTAATAGAATAGAGATAACTATCTTATTCTTAAATTATAAACTAAAAATAAAGATTATTCAAATTGCAAGTTCATAATTTCTTAGAATTCTGGAAAGTAAAGGCTTTCTGTATAAATGATTTAATTCAAATCATATACACCTACAGAAATACTATCACTCTCTACTACTAATAGATTTCTTTAACTTTCGAGATAAACTCTATTAATATTTGAGTATGGATTCTTTAAATCAACTATAGTTTCTTAAAACTCCAAATTTAGGTATTTATACACATAAATAAAATTTGAATCGTAAATGAAAATATATCCCTTAAATAGATCGATTACAAAACCTTTTACATTAGAGAATTCTAATTTTTTTTCTTAAATTTAATTAGTCAAATAATTATATTGAATTAAAGATGGATTAGTATCTAATATAATTATCTACTTAGATTTACTATCAAGATATTAGCTGCTTTTTGAAAAATGGTTAGTTAGATACACTTTTTCTTTAATATCTAATGTTTAGTTATCTATGATTTAAATAAGCTTTATCTCTCCATCTGCTGCTATGATTAAATTACTTGATTAATCAAAATGTAATCTAGTTGTTTCATAGCAATTTATTTTTCTACTTTAAAAAAACATGCCCTTATTGTATGACATTAACCCAACGTCTTTAGAGTATAGGACAATAATTTAATTATCATAATCTATTATTGGTTGGTTCAGAATCTCTTATTTGGTAATAAAAAAAGGCTCCTTTTTTACATTGAAAAATAAGTTTAATCGAGAAAAAAAATTTTAATCAGAATTTTACATATGGTTAATCTAGGTTTTTAATTCCTTCCTTTATTGAGTATTTTATGACTTTAGGAGAATATTATAAAATCAAATCTTTATCACAAAGTATTATAAACTTAGTAGTTTGTAAAGTATCAATTTTCTATAATTTTATTGAGACCTATTTATTGTCTATGTACTTTTATTATTGTTAGAAGAAAAAATGTTTAATGAAGAAAAAAATATTTAAATTACTTCTATGATGAATATATCTAATTAAGTAGTTTAGACAATTACTCTAGATATATTTTAACAAATTTTAATACTCAGTATCGAATTATAGGATTATAGTTTTCTAGTATTTTATGTCTTTAATTCAATAATATTAATATCGTTATTGCTTGAAAATATTAAAGCTTCGTTAAGTGTATCAACTTCTATTAGTTAAAATGGGATAGGCAATTAAAATTCTTATTTTTATTAGGTTAGTAAATTCAACTTTAGTATCTTTGAAGATTGTTGATCTTTATAGTAAGTAGATAAGTTGAGCCTATCATAATAGAATTAACTGAACTGTTTATTTATTTCATACTATTAAAATGGGCTGTTTTCTATGTTTCTGTTTACCAACATTTACTAATTTTATGTGTCAATGATAATATTTGTCGATTAAGGTCTTGTCTAATCAAAAAAGTTATAGAATACAATTAGATCATCACTGAATGTTTTAATTACTTTCATTATTTAATAATTCACTACATAATTGTTTTTTATAACTAATCCTAAGTTATTTCCTATAAAATTCAAAGAAAAATACTCATTATAGCTAGATTATAAAATCTGAATTCTTTGAGATACTTAGGTTTAAATGTTAAATTTTATTAAAGAATTCTCGTTAGAATATAAAATAAATTGACCATCTATTGATTTATAGAATATAATTTATTAGGAGAAATAGTCAGAAATAGATTGAGCAGAAACAATTTCCAAATTGGGTTTAAGAATAATTTATTGAGATTAAGCTAATAGTATCAATTGATTGTTAGGCAATTAGAACATTCTTTTCTCAATATCTTATTAGAATTCTTTCTAGGTTAATATATTATTGGAAAAAGATAGTGTTTGTAAAGAAAATGCTTTTATTGTTTCTGATGAGAGGTACTTAAAATAGAGATGAGAGTCGACAAATAATACTTTTTGCAAATTTTCTAATCTATAGGTAACGATGTAAATCATATCATCTTATGAAAATAAATCTTAATATGAGTGAGTGTTCAAGTCATATAATTTAGTATATTGTCTATAGTTATGAATGAGTAAAATTTTATCTTCAATAAGCAGAATAGATAAGCCAGCACTAGCTGTAGGATATTCTGAAAAGCTTTATAAGAATTAATTACTATTTAAATCATAGAGGATGCAATAATTAAAGAATATAATGTAATTATACTTAACAATTAATTCTGCTAAATTTCCATTAATTGCTAAGTCCATCATTTCTGGGAAAGTATAAGGTGCGTCTATCTTTTCTATTAGTTTTGAAGTGCAAAAGTTATATATTACCAATTTTTGCTCATACTCATTAATGCTATAAACTAAAAAATAAAGGCAATCGCTGTTTGTAATCCTTTTAAAAATGATGTATTGATATATGCTATTATCTTCCTAAAAAATCTTTTCATTAAATAAGATAGATTTTTGAATAGGAATATATTAGTAGTAAGGTAAAGGAATATCTTGCTCTTGAATAAAGATTTTTGTTTACAAAAATATATTTGTAACTTGGTATTTACTGTGTTAAAATTGATAAGCATTTTAAGCATTCATAAGTTAATACTTTTAATCTAATTATATCGTATATCCTTCAGTAGAAACTTTCTAAACTCGTTAAGACTAGTTTTACAAATCAAATATATCAGCATTAATTTAGTTTTTTCCACTCTTATGAAAAAAATAAATTTGGCTATTATAAATGGTGGTACTAAATATAATTAGATTGCTTACATCAAATGTATATTTATATTTATCAATTTAAATATCTTCTAATAAATTATTATTTATTGGAATGATAAAATAGTTTCCTGCATATTATTCTGAGAATACACAGATATCCACATTATCATTTAAATTTGTAATTATTTAAGGAGAAATCTGTTCAACAGATTTGTAAAAATATTTTACAGAGTACTGATCATAGCTATTTTGAATTTAATAAAAGTAAACAGTTTATTCTGACGGAGAGTAAGTTAATAAGGAACTTGTTTATTGATAGTAAACTAATAAATATTCTGGCAGATTTTATTATTTGTTAAATTTAAGCAATAAAGTTGTCTAAACTTCGGGTGATATCAGTAAAATTTAATGAAACTCGAACCTTTGAATTTTGGCACAAAGAAATATGCCTTAATCGTCATTAACAATTGTACTACTTTCGCATTCCAAAAATTTATTTATAACTTGAACTATACTTCCATCTTCTTGCAATTAGAATATCAAGCCCTAATTTTTTATTTATATTTAATAGCTCACTCGAACGTGAAACTAGAATACTTCTTTGATTAATTAAAAATCCAAATCAAAATATTTAGATAAATTTAAATTATTAAGTGTAAGTAAATAAAGCGGAGGGGGGAAAACTCAAATTTCATAAATTTGAATGAAAAAATGCTTAGGTAATTAGAATAAAATTTATAATAATTTATTTACCAGTCGATCAGAAGTTAGTGCATACAATAATTTCTATTTGATACTGATTATACTAATTTTATTAACACTGAAACTATTATCAAATATTTTTGATTATCCAGTATGGATTTCATAGAAGAATAACTTGGAGTCACTTTGAATATCAAATATTAATAAATTCAATATAGGCTCATACTATATCAACTTTATGTTACTCTTAGAAATTTTGGTTATCTCTATTTTAAATTGCTACTCTTTTACTACATCATACAGCATTATATTTTTGTTGCTTTAACAATAAATCATGTTACCGATTTATGAAAATATGGTAAGCTCGTCTATAAATTCTGATTTTGGAAGGAGCTAATAGTCTTCAAATATTTCTAATTTTTAGTTAGCTATACTAATTCTACAATATTACTGAGCGATTATTATATTCCCTTTGGATGAAATAAATATCTACTGCGGAGAGTTTTTAATTTAATAACTAGAATATTCATTTACTATGTTACAGTCAATAATATTTTGACAAATATGTTATTTGGATTATTCAATAGTATTATTTTAGCACGAATATACACACTAATTTTATCGATAGTCATAAATTTATTATTCATTGCAAACAGTATCTATTTTATAGCACTATCCATCTTAAGATAGCTGTAAATTTTCTGCACATTTCTAACAGATATCATTTTCGTTACATTATACGCATCCAGCTACTTAACATCTTATACATGTCTTTGATTAAATATCTATCTAAAGGTTTTCATCACAGCTTTTAACACATGTAGAATCCTAACTTGAAAAGTATAAACTTTCAATACATGTAATGCATTAATTATAATATGGTCCACTACATGTTTTGCAAGATGAGTCACAAGAAAAACATTCCTTGTTAATGGAGTCAAAATATTATGATTGGTTACTACAGTTTTAACCCTAAATAACTAATAAATACGAAAGGAAGAATAATACTTCATTTATTTTTAATTTAGATCTTTAAGTAGAATTGGTATTATTCTTTATCATGTTATTTATTATCTATCTACTTTTTACTACCTTTTAGAAACTTTTTAATAATTTTTTTGGTATAAAAACTTTAAAAGTTATCCTTTTAAATATAATTATACTAAATTAAGAACCTTTATTTAGTTAGTGGATTTAATTATTACACTCAATCAATCACTTGTTAATTTGTGTAATATTACACCTCTTGAAAAAGAAATAAAGAAAACCCTCCTTTATAAAGAGCTCAAACTATCAGTAATATCCTTTGATTTTTAGTAAACGCTATTTTAAGGATTAAATTTAAAACAAAAAGTTCAGTTCTTAAGATATTTTTTGGATTATACTTTTCGAAACAAATAAAAAATAATTAAGGCTATTTAAGAAATTGGTATTAATGTAAAATATAATTTATACAGATTGTTAATTAGATAAGATTTTAATATAAATAGATTAAAGGACAAAGATAATAAGATAATTAAAGTATAATTGATTTAATATTATTTACTTACTTACTTTTTAGAACAACGCTCCAAACTTTTTATTTTTTCACTTCTTATAAATTCAAAAATTGGTAATAATGGAATATTAAATATATTCAGGTAGTTAACTACTTTAGATTGGTATATAAATATAATAGAGGATGAAGATATTTAGGGTGTAATTAATTATTTATTATTATTTAGAAATAAGAGTTCAGAGTTTAATCCATAGTTAGATTAAGAAGAATATTTCATTTTAGATTCATTAGATTAGTAACCCACTAATTTTTTTATATCTTACATAAAAATGTTCTAGCGATTTATTAATCATTGCAAATTCATTTAAATAGTAAGGATATTCAATTAGTAAATTTTAATCTAATCATTATATTTTTGAATGTTAATCTCCTTCAATTATTAATTTTATTTAAAGGAATTGACATGGAATTACTAGATATTTTTAGGTTATCACTACTAAAGTTAATATGAGAAGTTTTTCCATGCTTTTCTACATTACTTTCTTCAAAGTAATTGTAATCTAAGAAAAGTGTTGCAGCCATTATAAGAACTTTATCTTCTGCATTTGCATTGGTTGGAAAAACTATTCCAAAATTAGATTTATCAGATGCACAAGATTTCATACAACCAGTCGTTCTTTTCGTAATATAGCTTAAAGTTTCTCCTTAAGGATTTTTTATTACAAATGTTGCTTCTTAGCAGCTTCTACAAGGACAGTTATTACAAATAATAGCTGGCATACAACAAGATTCTCCTTCAATTTTATATTTAAGATTTCCTAGTAAATCTTTTACTTCTAACCCAACACTACACAAATAAAATGGCTGAGTAATCTTTCCTAATAACTTATTAATACCCGATTCTATTATAAGTACTTCTAACTCTGGTCTAGATAAACAAAAGCAAGTGCATTTGAATGGACGGCGAAGCAACAAAAAATCTGAATCTTAAGCTCCATTCCTATTAGGAGTTATTTCTCCGTACCTATTCTTTACTACCATATTAAAAGGCCTTTTTGAACCGGGAAGGCAATTGCGGGCACAATAAGAACTTTTTTCCTTGCATTTAAATAAGTGGTGTTTAGAAATTTTATCGCCATTACAATCCCCAGGGTAAACCTTATAAGAATTAGGTTATGAACAGCTAGATATATTTTCCCCTACATCAAATTTTTATTTAATATATATACCCTCTAATTCTCCTATCTTTAATACTCCACTTCTAATGTTAATACAATAAGATTATTATGTATTCTATTTCTCATATGACTAAAAATATGATTCTTTAGGGAAGTCTGTTTTCATTTAAAAATTATTAAAATTGTTATGCTTAGATTCTTCTTAGTCAACATCGCCCATGTCTGTAGGGGTTATGTACTCATCATTCACATAATTCTTTTAACTGCTAACGAATTTTACAGAGGTCTTTTATAAATTTTAAATTACATTATTATTAATGTTCTACATTTCATAACTTCGTTGGTTATTCTAAGGTTATAAAACACCTGAGTTAGAAATTGCAGGAGGTGGCGCATAAGGATATTAATATTCTTATTATCTTAGCTCCTAGTCATTTTAATTCTAAGGAACATATGGAACATAATACCCTTAATCATTAGGAGTGTACATTTATGCTTAAATGTAGATTTTTCTATTAACCTAATTAAAATTTTATCAACTTTCCCTTATATTTTAAATTAGATATTTTACCTTTAAAATCTATATTTATTTATTATATTAGTGTTTAATTTATCGATTTTATCTTCATTTAAATATGTCAAATACCTAATCTAATAGGTATTGTATTAATCTAAATATGGACAACCTTACAAAACAAAAGAGATAATTTTAATTTAGCACTTACTTATTCTTAATTAGATTATAATAATGAAGTATTATACAAAAATAACACTGTATGTAAAGTGTTTACTTCTTTGTTATAAATATCATTCCTTTATTAAATATTTATTTAGAATAAGTGATAAAGAAAGACATTACTTAAAAGATCTTTTCTATTCCATATTTTAAGGGTTTTTACTCAAACTTTAGGAAATAGGAAAGTCAGGTCATTTCTACTGTTTATTATATTTAACTAAAATCTTATAGTGGTAATAGTAAAAAAATTAGATTTCTTATTTATTCTGAGATGAATAGGTTTGAATTTGATAATTCTTAAATTCAATTTAAATTTATCTATTTGAAAGTTTTTAATTAATATAGAAGGTTACTAACTTTGTAAAACTTTATTTTAATAAATACCAGTTTTGCAATACTCTAATAAACCTTTTAAACAATATTGCATCTAATTAAAATAAAAACTGAAAATGATTGTAGATAATAAAAGTAGAAAAGAGAGAAGGAAGGAAGGAAGGAGGGAAGGCTATTTGATTTCTTTTATAGTACAAGAAAATTTACAAGTATAAATAACTAAGATTTTTTATGATTTGGTATTTAATTATGATATGAAGTATGTATAAATTATATCTTTATTGAGTAAATTTCATATTTTGATAAAGTTGAACGCATCTTCTCTAGCATCGTGTTATTTAGTAGGTTAATTTTATGTTTCTTGCTATTATTATTACTACTGCATTTATTATTAAGGTGCAGGTAATGGCTAACCATATCCTTAAACAGGATAAGGAGGGTAGCCATATGGTAAGGGTTAACCGTAACCTTAAGGTGCCTATCCATATGCATATTGAGGAGGGTAAGGATATCCAGCAGGAGGATATCCGTAACCAGGAGGAGGAGGTGGATACATTCCATAACCTCCATATTAAGGTGGAGGATAAAATCCATGTACAGGAGGAGCACCTACAGGTTAACTATAAGGAGGATAGACTCCATTTTGAGGTGGTGGGTATTAACTATAAGGCGAGTGTTGTCCTGTAGGGGTATTTTTACCATTAGTTTGTTGAGGATGATTTCCATTTAATTATAAATTGTCAAATTAATTAGTAATATTAGTAATATTTGGATGATGCCCGTTTTATCCATTTTGAATTTATTGTTGTTATTGTTATTATTATTATTACTAAGCTGCTAGATTGGGAGAATCTAATAAGGACGCTTATTAACTTCCATTTGTTTGAGGTTAAGAAGGGGGTACTTAATTAGAATTTTATTTTTTAATGAAAGAGAATGCATTTTTTTTAGGCTATTCACTTGTAGCTTCAGTGACTTGTTTCTATGGCTCTTCATTTGTTGGGCTTTCTAGTAATTAAACAGAATGAGTTTCTTATTTCTTTAAAAAGCTAAATCCTTTTTTACTTTGTTAAGGAGCTTCTTATTATTTAGGAGTTGATTCATCAATATTTTGCTATGATCTTGTTTCGTTTTCACCTTTATTTTGTTTATTTTTCTTTAAAAAATCAAATCCTTTCTTTTTCTATTCAGGTTATTCTGCTGGCTATTCTAATTCATCTATTAAACTAATTGTATTTTAACTATTTTGGTAGCTAGTATTATTGGTATCACTTTGGGGTGATTTAATAGAAGAGGGAGATTTTTTTGAAGTATTTGTTGTTGCCACAGAGAGGAAATTACTCTTGAATTCAAATTTCACATCAGTCTATTAAATTTTAAAAAAATGTGTCATTTCTTTAAGAAAAATGCAAAGTATTATATTATAAAATAATTCAATTGAGATTATTTTGAATTTTGAATCATAAAACTGATAAATTACTGTTTCATTTGCTATAGATGCATTAGGATTTTCTACTAAAGTAGCAATAAATTTCAATTCTTGAGTATATGTGCCTGATAAATCACCTTCAGGAACAGGAGCTGATTTGAGTACAGATAAATGATGCTTGAAATATTTTTAATACTTCTCTTATTTCCTAATCAATTCCTAAATTGCATACAAGGTTCTCTTTATAATTTTTAAAAGTATATGATAAGATGGATGACTATATTATGTATGAATGGTTTATTTAATATTTTCTGATTGCTATTTTATTCTTCAATTAAATTAGTCCTAAAAAATTTCTATATTTTATAGAAGTTTTGTATAGATTCTATGTGCTTATCAGATGATTAAAATAAGAGATTGAATTTTACTGCTTTTTGCTAAAAGGAAAGGGTAGAATAAAGCTTAGATATCAAAAAACTACCAATAACTGGTATTTAGAAATTGGCTGCTGCTTAGTTGAATTCATCTAGAATATTTTAATTCTACTTTAGTCTTACACCACCTGGTGCAATAACATCATCTACAGATTTTCCTTCAAATTAACTAAATTTATTTATAAATGTATCGATAAATACTTATTTTTTTCTGTAAATCTAAATTATTAAAAATAATATTTTAAATAAAAGCTTACATTTAAGGATTTTCTAATTATTCTGGCTAAATTAGTTCTAATTCGCTTTAGGTTTTGAATTATTTGGATAATGGTATATTAGTAGCAGTTTAAAATCTATATTAAAGTAAAAATAAGCTAACTTTCTTCTCTAAATAAATCAAACTTACTTATTATCAGAAGCTTTATTTAATTTGGCTTATGGTTCTTAAGTATGTTAGGCAACCTTCTATTCTACCTTTACAGGAGCTTCAACTTCTACGGGAGCTGGTTAAACTACTTAAACCTGTTATTATTAAACTGGAGGAGGGGGAGGAGGTGGTTATTCCTTTTTGAGGAAATTAGGCTTTCCTTTTGAAACAGGCTGTTAAACAGAAGAAGTGGGCTAAACCTTTTCCTCGGAGTCTTCCCAAACTATGACATTATTGAATTGAATTTATAATTGCTTTTGAGGTATAATAACAAAATATTCTTACATCCACCATAGTTTTTTTCAATAGGTTTCTAATTTAAAGGTGCTTGTTGTTGCTATTCTTCTAAATAATATTAAAAAATATATTTAATCATCATCCTTTTTCCCTTTTTTCTCAAAATATTTTACAGGTATTTGCTTAGTTAGTACTATTTGCTCCTTAGGGTTAAGTTTATTCTTCTTTCTTCTTGAAGTTCTTGAAATTAGGAGGCATTTCTGTAATTTTAAATAAATATTCTTTCTTTACTTTTTTTTTTTTACAAATAATTAATTTTTTTTTCTGTTTAACAATTATTTTAAATTCTTTATTGATAATATTGAAATTAAAGAAAATTGATAAATAATCCAAGATAATAATCAGTGTTCTAATTTCCATCTAAGTTCTGTCTGTATATAAATGCAAGACGCTTATCAAGAACTAATTTTACAATCAAAATTCTTTTGTCAAATTTTTCTTTTATAAAATAGAAGATTGAAAGAAATCGTCATTCACTTATTAGATTATATTAAATTTGTAAGCAAAAATTTCATAGATAATTTCACACTACGCAAAACTAATAATAATAAAATTAAATATGATATAAAGACAAATTAAGATTTTATCTATCATAAATTATCAAATTTTTTCATTATCTTTACCAACTCTATTATACTTCATTCACATAAAAATACTCATCAAACTCTTAGAATCAAATTAGATTATTCAAAGAAATAACCAGAAAAATAAATAATTAAACACTAGATTTATTATCAGATAGGTATTTTAGAGATGGTAGATTGTTGATAAGATCCACTTAGAGTACCTTATCATTTTAAAGAGTAATCTAAACTAAAATTTGAATGTAAACAAAATTATTAAAATGTGACCCTAATCTATTTTCCCTTTTCTCTTAATTAATTAATGATAATACTATTCTTAATCTTTTATACAGAGTCTTTTTCTGAAGGTTCTTTAATAAATCTCATATAATTATTCTCAAACAGATTTAATAAATTTCTAGAAATTTAGATAGATAAATTCCCTCTTATGAACTAGACATTAAATAACAGGATTATATTTAAACTGAAACAAATTAGATATGTATTACTGAATTATTTTACATGAAATAAATATTGATTAGAATAATTCAGATAAGATTAAATTAGTTTGAAGAATAGGCTGTGCCTAAAATTTATTTGATTAATTATGAGAATAAGAATTTGAAAAAAATAGTATGATTTGATAAAAGAATACTTAATATAAAGGATATAAACAAATTTTAAGAATCGATGGAGTGAAAGGATTACTTAAATCATAATTCTGAACAAACCAATCACCCAAATCAATTAATTTTTCATGTTACACGATCTAAAATAAACAAATATTAAATATAAAACTAAAATTGAATTTATTCTAATATTTAAATAAGAATTAATTTAGTAAATTCTTAAATTTTCTGTCTAACTATAATTAGTAAAGCCTATCATTTACTGATAATTCATTACTATTTCTCAAATATTTCTAGGTATTTAAAAGTTACTCATTTCACTACATTTTCTTAATAGCTTTAATAGCAGAAGTAGGTGTAATGAGAGTACCACGCAATTTTCTTAGAGTTGTAATTAGTAATCTAATTTCTTCAGGATTGAGGAATTCAAAGATAAGTGTAGTTTTAGCAGCAATATAAGTATAATAAGATGCATTTGGTGTTATAATACTGTAAGAGCTAGCTAGTTTTTCAGGCATCTAGTCTTATTCGCTTTAGAAATTAGGTCTTAGCCTTGCATCTTGCTCTTATATGTTTACTTCATCAACTCTGCTCTATCTAATTAGTATGCTAAAATTATCACCTTCAGTTTACTATAATTATTACTCTTAAGCTTATTCGGATTATAATTACAAGTGCATTTCACCTATTTTTTTAAATTAAAATTTATAAAATCTATTAGAATAATTTCTACTTAAATAATTATTTTAAAGTAAATTATATTTTATTAAACCTAAATATTTACCTTTTACTACAATACCACCACTTTACAATTCAATTACAGAATTCTTTTTATACCTCTTCACAACTGTCTTACTAATAATATCTTCAATTTTGTCAATATCTAAGGAACTCAAAGGAGAAAATTGTTGATAATGAATTTTGAATAAGTATGGAAGACTTTCTCTTATAATATGATGTTCGACTTCATGGTGACACTTTGTGTGTTAAAGAAGTTTTTAGATATTAATTTATCTAGTAATCATCATACAATCAGCTTGGAATTCTATTTTAATATTAGCAGTATATTAGTGAAAAATATTAAATTAATTTTAATTCTAGTTTACCTGTCTAGTATTTTGTATTCGAATTCAATAATTATTAAATTGGAAGAATATGACCAACACCTCTCTTGACAGAAAATTTTCCTTATTCATTTTTATAGTTTTCAGTACCACCACCTCTCATAATTACAAAAATAAAGTTAGCTCTTTCTCCTTACTTTTTATATTATTTTAATAATAAAATAATTATTTTCAAATTCAAGTTTAATTAATTAATACCTTAAAAGCATATTATTCTGGATCAAAACGAGCTTCTGTTGCTTCAGTAATGAGTTGAGTAAATTTAGTCTTATCAGACATATGTTAACTGAGTAATTAGAAAAGAGGCTATGATTTAATGAAATCATCAAACTTCAATTCATTCTATTTAATAGATAATAAATAAATAGTATAATTTTTTTGGACAATATATTAATTACCCAAGAAGGTGTAAGGTTATTGAGGGCTATAATATTTTAATCAATTTTCTTCTTGAGTGAGAAGAATTCCTTTTCATCAAGTTAACCTTGGGCAGATTTTTCTTTTATGATATCTTTTTATGATTAAATTAAAAAAGTTTAATAATTTTATTTTAATAATATATAAATCTACCTTTTTGATATTCCAAAATCGTAAAAGCTACTTTCTTTGTTCTAATTTATTGACTGACATCAGGGAAGCTAATATCTAAGAAATCATCTAAATATTGTTTGGCAATACTTTAATTTTCTTCAGCTTCTTAAAGAATAAATTGGATATATTTTTCATCTTATTTAATCTACATTTAACAAATTTTTAACAAATTGAATAATTGATTAAAATTAATTTTACACTGAGTAAACTTGTTTCAGCTATTTTATGAGCTTCAATATAAGTGTGAACCATATCAAAAATACCAGAAATATGTAAGAAAAGCTACCTTTTAGCCCATCCACCAATAATTGCCCAGTTTCTCAATCTTGAATAGAAATGAATGTTGTCTTCTGCAAATTGTCTCTTAAGATAAGTCCAAGTATTCATTTGTGGGGTTTCAATATCTAAATCCCAATCAAAAGATTCAAGAAGTCTTAAATAACTTTCACCAGAACATTAATTCTTTTCAAACAAATCCCAAATTGCTGACTAATTCATTTTAATTAGTTAAATTAAAATTCGCTTATTATCAATCAAAATAATTCTATTACTTTGAGTCTTTTCAAGAAAATATTTCTAATGAATATTAAGGTTTCTTCATCTAATTTAGTATTATCATCATCAAAGTCATCGTCATCATCATCTTCCTGAACATCATTATTATGACTATTTTTTTTCTTTTGACTATTCTCTTATTTTTTGTTTTCCTCATCAATCTCATCTGCATCATTTTTCTTTTCGTCTTTTAGCAGCCTAATTGTTTTAAATGAGTTTAATTATCTGCAATAAATTTTAAAAAAATTGGTTATTACACTACTTAAAGTTCACTTTCTTCCTTTTGTTTATTTTATTCCTAAATTTATTCTTTTTCTTGAATTTTCTTATCTAATTATAGGATGTATTCTTATTACTTTTTAGCACCTGACAGAACAAGAACTTCATTGTCCCAATCAGCATTTTTTAAATACTTGCTTTCTTTTAATTCTTTAACCTATATTTCAACTTCTTCCTTAAAATCTTTTTCTAAGTAATCCATAAATAATTTATCCTTAAGTTATGAAGTGGGAGAAACCTTTAAATATTAAACAAGGAACTTAATAGTTGAACCATTAAGTAAGAGGGTTAATAATGAGTTTCCTGCAACCTCGAATAAAATCTGTTTTAATTTATTTTTAAAAAATTAATTTAAACTTAATTTTAAACCTTTAAAAATTACTAATGTTCTCATTTCTTAATTGAAGTGAGTATCATGAGAAACGATAAGTGCAATAGAAATACCAACAGCACCTTTCAAACCACCATAAGCAAGAACATAAACTTCCTTCCATGTAAGTCCATACCCAAGTCTTTCTAGAAGTTTCATAAATATGGAAATAGATGCAAGTCTGGAAATAATAGTAAAGATGTAAACAAGGAAAAGCTTATAATAGTCAGAACTATTAATGCCTGAAGTTTCTTCTGACTAATTGATAGAAAAAGAGAAATTTTAAGAAAATTAATATAATAAATTGACTACTAGTAGTATTTAAAAATAATTACATAAAATTTTATGGCTACAATAACACCAGCAAGGATAAAGATAACTGTTTCGGCACAGAAAGTTATGTAAGTCCAGAATTATTTAAATGCCTAATCTGCTTAACTTGCAATTCTCTTCTTTCCTGAAGCTGACATGAATAAACCAAAGCTAACTAGAGGAATGATACCATTTAAAGGGAAACCAAATATAGAAATGTTTTAACCAAAGAAATAAAGCTATTTTTTTTTAATTAATTTTTTTAAGTTAACATATTAAGAATTAAATAATAATTTAAATTGATAGGTAAACACTTTAAAATCTCTGTAAGTAATGCTATAGGCTCAATCTTTTGATAAATAAAAAAATTCTTACAAGATAACAACTGAGTAAAACGATATTGACGGCATGAATTTCATCATTGAAAATTTTCTTAATCCAGAAAGAAGTGACTATACCAAAGACAATACCAATGATAATTCCGCCAAAAGAAGCAACAAAGAAATATTAAACACTTCCCCAAAAAGTAGTAATATTTTCTCTTACAACCTCCTATTATTTATATAAGTAATGAGTTTATTTATGAAATTACATGCTATTTCTTTACCTTTACAACTTTATAAAGAACTACACAAGTTATATCATTCATTAAGGACTCGCCCTTGATTAAAGAATTGAGTCTTTTAGGTGCTCCTATTTCCTATTAATCATATTATAATTATTAATTTATATATAATAGGATACAAATTTGTTTTATTACTTGAAGGATAGCTCCAATAGCTACAGTATCTGTCCAAGAAAGGAGAGATCCTAATAAGAAAGTACCTGATAAAGGATATTCATCACCACTATAAAGTACCTTAACAAAACCCATAATCATTATAGATCCAACAATAACACAAGGTAGAGCAAGAATGAAAATCTATGATTATTTAGATAAGAAAATATTAAAATTTAAATATTCTATTTCATTTCATTATCAAAATTGATTAAGATCAAAGGAGAAGATGGGAAATTATAAAATAACTTTCTAAAACTTCCAAATTTTTCTTCAATCCTCGCTTGATTCAATTATATTTTATTATAATTCATTTACTTATCCAAACTATCTTCTAAATATATGCCAATCAGTATTATAACCACTTTAGAAAATCATAACAGGCAAAAATATAATCAAGATACCATGCTAATTTTAAAATGATAAATTAATGTTAATAAAAAGAATTAGAAAGAGTTTACAGGATTGATTGAACTAGCAGATTTGATGGATTCACCTAGCTAACCTAAATGTTCATGATATACTCCTCCAAGTAGCCCAACTAAGAAGAGCATTGATGTATATGCAACCTTTTAATTTAATAATAAGCATAACTATCCCATTCAATTTATTTTATATTTTATTAATAAGTAAAGTAAATATTATTAGAATCTTTTCATGAAATAAAGGCTACTGCATATCAAACTAATGTAAATATTTTACAGGAAATCTTTTGTTAACATGTTTGAGAAGACCTCCAATTGTTAAACTCATGAAAATAAAGAAAATGACACTGCTTTCACTAGAAATATGCTCTTCTGATAAGGCTACAGATGCATCTTTTACTTTTTTTGCAACACCGCTAACATCGATATCGCTACTAATAGTTTATTAATTTATACTTGTACTGTTATTTTCCTACTATTTTGTATTCTATTAGCCTTCAAGAGTAGCCAATACTGTTTGAAGGAAGATACTGACTGCGAGAATAGCACTCGCGTATAGCTTAAAAGAGAAATTCTTCATATTTAATCAATTGATTTCTCTTAAGTTTAACTTGTTATAATCTTATTGAGTGATAGATTTATTAAATTTTACTTTTATTTATTAAATATGATTTTTACTATGTGCAAATCTTTAGTTTTTTTCAAAATTAATTAAAATATTGTTTATTACTATTAACCAGATAGACCATTTGACTGATACACAAATTGAGGCAATAAGGTATTAATAAATCAAATAAATAATACATGAACCATAGAAATAAATGAAATTTCTATCAAAAGGATAGATAAATAAACTTTATAATTATTGAATAAGAAAGGGAGCTTTTTTAAACGGTAATGATACAGTATTGCTAATAGCGATAATAAATCTCTATTTAATTTTAATGTACTTACTTTACATATCTATCTTTGTTCTTTTTTTACGTAATTATATCAAGAGAGTTTGCATTTTAGATGTATTAACATGTTTCTTTAAACTTTCTTTAGAGATTTTCTCATTCATGCCTAAGATACGATTTAACTCAATGAAATTAAAATTTAATATCAAAAATCAATTAAATTAGTTAAATATTCACTGATTTTACTATAATTATTATAAACCATGCCAACCGACAAAATGTGCAATTCATTAAATAATCAATCTTTATATTAGTCACTTTGCTATAAATTATAATATTATTGAAAGTTCTACTCAAATCAAATTTATCTATATTAATTTGTCTGGGGATTACCCATACATCTAATAATTTACATTATTTTGCAAATTTCCAATCTACTAATATAATGTATATAATTTACTGTTTATACTTTACATTCATTAGCTTATTTCATCCTTTAAAAAAAGAAAACTACTTTCACTACTAAATTCTTAAAAGAACATAAATTTATCTACTTTAAAGATTTTTAATTTCTATTATAAAAATAAATATCATTAATTTTAGCTTAAATATCAGCTCTAAATATGATAGATATTTATTGGCGATAAAAGGAATAGAAAAGGAAAAAGTCTTAGAAAATATCCGCAAATTTAGAATAGATAGAATTTATTGTAAGGATTTTTAATATATTATCTTTTGAGAAATGACAACTATGAAATGGATGAAAACAAAACTAGATAGCTGCTATCTAACTGCAAACAGCTAGAATAGATTTAATTATTGGATTTATTTATTTATTTTAGATTTGAATTAATTATTGTTAATATTATTGATAAAATTTATTTACACATTATTTTTATAGTTAAGAGTTATATATAAGTAAAATGTTAGTTAACCATCCATATTAGTCTTTCAAAGCTAATAAGGTGCTAAAAAGAGAAAAGAATAATTTTTTCTAGCAGAGGAATATCTACTCAATTAGATTGGTAGTATTCGTTTTTGATTTTATTGAAAGCATATCTAATTCTTCTTGCTCTTAGATCGTTAAATTTACGATTTAATTAATTAAGTAAAGTTTCTTGCATTTATGAATTTAAATATTATAATTCATCAACTGCTTCTAACAGTTGTTAATCGGGTACTCTGGAAAGAGGACTTTAATCAAGCTGATAATTATCATCTTCTATCATTTAATCTCTATCTTCATACTCACTTCCCATATAAGGATTATTATATTATCTTCCGCTATAGCTTCCATCATTTCTGAATTATCTTCCAGTGCCAGGGGGTGATTAATAATATTGCTATTGTTGTTGTTATTATTAGAGAGGTTGTCTGGAATCAGGTTAATCAGCATATTATAAACGAATACGTAAAGAAACCTAAGAAGGATTCTATTATTCAGAGTAACCTAAATTATCTCCGCCTCCATAGCCATACACATCTCCTTCAGACAAAACTTCCTCTCCATCTATAATTTCCTAATGTTCACGTTCAGCTTGTTCGTTTTAAGCTAAAAGATTTGATATTTTATTTTCAATTTCATATAAATCTTATTAAACATCTGAAACTTTGCTCATGTAATCGTTTTATTCTTCTTCAAGAGATTTTCTTTCATATTCTTAGTCTATAGAATGATGATAGGCTTCAAAGACCTATCCCATATTATTTTATTGTATTCTTTAAAGGATTTCAAAAAGTCTTTCAGCTATTCTTCTCTTTATTTATATATTTTACTATTATATTCTCTAATATTCGAGAGTTTGACTTTCCGAAAGTTCATCTTATTAATTTTATTATTCTTAATGCTATTGATAATCGTTTTACTCATAGTAATCTTCTCCTGCTTAGCTTAAATCAGGCTAAGATCTTCCTTACTAAATATTCTCATTATTTATAATAATCTAAGGTAAAGGCTGATTATCATGTCTACTACTTCTTTTTACTTTGTCTTAGCTTTAAGCTTAAGTTTCATTTAATTCTTAAATTATAAAAAATAGTTTAGAATTGATTAATGTAAACCATAAATTATAATTTTAGTAAATTTTAAGTTTGGGAGATTTGACATTGATTTAATATTTCCAAAAATAGAAAATATTTTTAAAAAATTTTAAAGTGAAAAATTTGATTTAGAAATAATTAATTGATTGAATGAGTTGTTCATTAAAATTAAATTAAATAAATAAATGAATAATTAATTAATTAATTTACATTCTTGTAAGATCTATTACTACTTCACTAATTATTCTTATTGTTTTTGTTATTGAATAATTTATTATTGTTATTGTAATTATTGCTTCTTCAACTACTCAATTAAATTCTCCTATTCGAATTTTTCTCTTTCTTTTTAATTGGATTATTATAGTAAAATTTCAGATTGTTCAATTGCTTAGTTGAGTTCATCACCTAGCAATTGAATTCTTGATTCTTATTATTTTGAATTACGTTCTAGGCTAGTTAATTATCCTTCTAATTTTTTCTTTTAACTAACCAAATCATTTATTTAAGTTTATTTCTATTATTATTCGAATTTAAGTTCTATTACAGTTTTTGTGGTACTTCTCTATAATATTATAATAAAAATAAAAAGATAAAAATGATGCAATATTTAATAATTTAATTACAGCAAATAATTATCTAAAGATACTAGATTTGTGTCTGATTAGAACAGCTGATAAAATACTATTAATATGATCTGCAGCACCTAAGCGGTTAATTACTTAGAGATTTTCTTATCCAATTTAATTAAGGATTCCACTCAAACTGTTATCATTATCTGCAACTACTTAAGATTATTACATTGGAATTTATGGGATAATCTAAGATTCGCAAGGAGTGATTAATTCATGGGCGATTATAATACTAGGAGTTAAGATATTAGGTGGTGGCTATCTTTAAGGCCTAGAGATAGTAGAAGATGCAGAATTTTACTATTATTGTTGATTATTTTAAGTTGAAGGGGATTAATTATTCCTTTGATTCTATCTTGATTATGGTTGAGGGTTTTTAGGAGGTTAAGGTAAATTAGTTCTTTGATTTGAAGAAGGAGGAGGAGAAGGTGGAGAATTAGAATCAGATGGCCCAGCTAATTATGGGAATGCTAAATTTTTTAAAACATTAAATGATGTAGATATATCAGCTAGTCCAACCATATATTAGAATGTTCTTCTTTCCCAAACATTCACATTTTGATCATAAGCAGAGTCATAAATAGCATCAAATGCATGTTTTAAAATTCTATTCTTAATAGTATTAGACTCAAATAATTTAATAAGACCCTTTATGGTAGAGTATAGCCTATTAGTGTTACTATAATTTTTTATTGCTTCAAAAGCTTATTACAACTGCCTCTAACGAGCAGAATTTCCTCTTTCTTGTAGAAGAATAAAGAAGTTACTCATTTCTTTAGCTTTCTTCGATTAAACAGTAAATACAAAACCTTTATTATATTTTAAAAATAATATTTGTTATTTATTTATAACATTTTCTTAATAGATTTATACTTTTTATTCTGTTCATAGCTCCTTACTTTAGTAAACGAGAGAAGAGTGACATTGAGGTAGTTAATTTTTAATGGATCATAACTGTCATCAAATTTTACTAGTATTTCATCAAACTTATGTTTTGTCTCCATGCATTTAGACCTGCAGCCTAAAGTTTTACTTCTTCTCTTTCTCTTATACGAATACAGCTCATCAACTTGTAATATTTATTTCTTGGGTTTTTAATTCCTGTAAATCCTAATTGTAAGTTATTGACGATCTTTGAGTGGACAATTTATACAAATCTTGAAAGAACAGCAGATTACTAAATTATTTAATATTTAGATTTAATAAGCTTAATAATAATTTTTTAAAAATTAATTACTCTATAGATTTATTTGTACTTCATGTAATACTTAGCATCTAAATTGGCGAATTTCCATTTCCATAGTGAAGCAAAGTAAGCTCTTAGGGCAACACTTCCTGATTTTCTTTGGATCATGTGCATAGAATCATTTAAAGTTCTCTTATATAATCCTTGAACTCTTTGGAAAAGGCTATTTATTGTATACAAATTAATCTTAATTTAAAATTTATTAAAAATTAATAAATATTACATAACGAGTTTTTAAATCTTTTAGTTGTGGGTTGCAGTACCTGTTTTTTCTAGAATAGTATTTTCTAAGTTATTGACAATTTTATTGTTAAGATTTTCAAATAACTAATTCATAGCATTCCACAAATCAAGTCTTTTATCATCTTATGTTACCTATTTTAATAAAAATAAATAGATTATTATTAAATTCAAAATAAATTAATCAATTTACATTCCTCCATTTGATAAATAACTTTTGAGGAATTCCCATTGTTTTCTTTAACAGTAAATAGAGGGCTTTCTTCTTTGTGATTTCTGCATTATATTTTATATCTTTAAAGACTTCTAAACTTTTCTTGAGAGGATTAGTAAAAACATTTGCCATTTTTTGTTGGAATGAAGCATATCTACGTCTTTCTTCAAAGTTAATAGGAATTGGAAGACTTTTCCACTATATTAAAAAAAACAATTATAAAGAAATTTATTTTAAAAATTCGAAAAATTACCTTTTAGAAACAGAGCATTTACTACCCAACCTTTAGAGATAATAATTTAGAGAAGAATTATTATTGATATCTTTTTATGGAAGCATTTTTCTTAAAGCTTTTGAGAGCTTCTCTAGTATAGTTATTCTTAGAATGGCCGATAGTTCTTTTAAGCATGTCTATCATTTTTCTTTTAGAAGCATCATCTAAACGATTATATACCATATATTAGTACCATTGTCTAAATGCTTTTTCTGTATTTCCTTTAGATATTTAAACTAACTTTTCAAGTGTTTTTGTTTTTATGGCTATAGCATTTTGATTTAAGAATACTAATTCCATCTTGCTTCTCATTGCATTCAATACATGTTCGAAGAAATCAATAGTCTTTTTACATTTCTCAGCCTATTTAACACTTCTGTGAAGATTGCTCCAAGTCGAGAATGCATTGGAAGTCTAATTATATTTATAAAATTAATAATTTTAGTTTTTTATTTTTAAGTAAATTTATTACTCTCCTTCTTTGCTCTTCTAATAATTTTTCGAGATATCTTTTTCTAATGTTATTTTCTCTTTCATTTTCAAATGAAATCTTCAAGTTTTCAGTTATCTTCTCATTTAATCTGGCGAATAAATCCAAAGTAGCTCTACATTTTGAGTTTTATTAGTATTATTTTGTGTAATTAGCCCACTTAATGAATAGTCTTTTATGGTCACTCATAGTTAAATTAATTAAACGATAGAGAGAATCTTTTTTAATTATCAACCCTTCTGTTAAAGATTTTTTAAGAGGATCAAAGAATTATCTAAGTCTTTTTCCACTGAATTCATTGAGGATTCTTTCAAACATTTATGATTTAACTTTTTCTGATCCGGGAACAATAATAGGAAGAGCCTTCCATTTAGTGAAAAGCTATAATTATTTGAAATTAAAATTTAATAACTGTAAATTTTCTTAAAAACAAAAGTGTTACTGTTAGTGTCTTTCCTACTGTAGTGTCAAGTAATTTCCCAAAGAATTAATGTTAAATCTTTAAAATGTTTCTATTTTTCATGAATTGGTTAAGAACTGTTCTTTAACCACTAATTGTAGATCCTTACTTCATCTAAGTGAGTTTCTCTATAATTCTACGCTTAGTTTCTAAATCTATCTTTGAATCAAATACATACTACTTCCATTATTTGAGACATTGTTTAATATTACCATTTTGCAAATCTACTAGCTTCTAAAGGTATTTAGCCATTAAATCCCAATTTCTACTTTCAACAATAACACCAAATTATTGATTTAACTTTTATTGGATAAGATCGAAAAAAGAAATTGTTTTCTGACATCTATTGTTAATTGTTAAAAACAAATTAGTATAATTAGATATTATTAAACAAAATACTTTTAAATTGCAATATCTTCTTTTTTATAGGTCCAAGCATCGTATACTTATTGAATTTTAGATTTATTGCCCTACATCAGTAAGCCAATTAAATTCTTTTTCTTTTCATCAGCGATCAATTTCATTTATTTAAGGGAGTCAATGAATGATCTATTTCTATTAATAGCAAGATTACATAATTTCTCTTCAAATTGGTGAGAAGCATTTTTAGGTGGCCTATAAGGCAAGTATTTCCACTATGATAAAATTCAATAACCAAATTAATTTTATTTTTGTTTAATATTTAAAAAATTTACCTTAAGGAATAACTGTAGGACTATATTATTAGAAGTAACTCCTAATCTTTTGTATAAATTAAATGCTATTTTTTATAACTTCTTATCTGCATCGAAAGATTGCAATGCTTATTTCGCTTATCTCTTTACCTTATCTTCTAGAAGGTCTTTCAACTGCATTATAGCATCACCCTTTTACTCATCTTTTTATTTCATGGACTGTACTTAATTCTACCATCTTAACCAGAATTCCTTTCTTAATCTTTAATAATTATCAATAAGCTTTCTCAACATTTAAATCTTCTTTTGATATTCTGGAATAGAATCAAATAATGCAAATTTAGCTCTCTCTGTCAATATATTATTCATAATATCAAAGAGAATCATAGTCTTCTTACATTTACTAAACTTTCTTGCATCGTCAGACATAGAAGCCCAACTTAAGAACATTCTCTTATGAGACGACATGGTTTTATTTAATAGATTTTGCATGAAACGTTTCTTTTTTTATATTATAAGAATAATTATTAAAATATGGATTAATGAAAATTATTACCTTTTATCCTTCAGCTTCATGGAAAATATTTGTAAAGCAGTTGAATGATGATTTCTTTGGACGTTATATTATACGATTCAAAACTGATTCGAATGCAATGCACTTTCTCCTTTCTTCATCATCAGGAAGAGAAGGAAGACCTTTCCATGTCAGGAATACCTTTAAGAGTTTACCCGAAGAAGTTGCTAATAGAGTATCAAAGACCTTATGTTTTATCTTCTCAATCTTAAAGTGAAGATAAAATTTAGAGAGAATCTATCTATACTTAAAATTTCCATTATTTCTTAAATTCTCTTACATACGTTAGAGCATTTCTCTTTTAGTAGAATTTTCATTGAACACCATTAATTGTACTGCTTATCTCCATTATCTTAAGGCTCTTAACCCTCTTTAACTTGTTTAGTTAACCAAACGTTAAATAGCATTCTACATCAAATATCTATCTCTGTCTGATTTTAATAAGAAAGCAGTATTTTAAATGAGAATATCTTGTAAACTCTCAAAAAGATTGATTGTTTAATGACATCTTCTGATAACACGATCAGTAGCTATCATATTCTTCCAATCTATAAAGAATCTCTTATTTGAAGACATGGTCATGTTAATCAGAGCTTAGATAGCTTTTTACTTTTTTTAATCAGCTTCATGTTTGAAATCTTTCAATGTGCTAATAAGCTATCTTTATCTTGAGTTTGTAAATCTTTAAAGAATAATTTAGAATTAGTTAGCTGGCCCAATAGTACGAGAAGGAATAGACTACCACTTTCTAAGGACTGTCATAGTTTAACCTGCACCTGTATTGAAAAGCTATTTGAAGAAAGCAATTTGAACTTCTTTAATACGTTTATTCTTATTAAATTAGCTGAGAACTTAACGAAATTGTATATTTTAATTAGATTTTAAAGAATCAACCATACGACGTAAAATCTATTAATAACGCTCTCCAGTTAAATGTTCCCATTGAACTTTAGATTTCCAGCGCATTAGGAAATCTCTCAGTTGCTAATTCCTATTGTTCATCATTTTGAAAACAACTTTTTCAACAACTTATTACTAGCGATTATTTTAAAGAGGTTATAAAGTTTGAGATAAAGTGAATCCATTTAAGAATTCAAAGAATTGGATTAATAATCTGCATTTGGTAAACTAATTATGTTCCCTCAATAAATTTCTCCAACTCAAAAATAATCTCTTATGATTACTCATTGTTCTATCTAATAATGTAATCATAGCTTTCTTCTTTTTCATTTCAGATTCTTCCAAGAAATTCTTCATTGGGTTCAAAAAAGATCTTAATCTTTATTGGGAAAGATTATGTAAAAAGATTTAGAATTTCATAGCTTTGACTTTCTCTTCAGCATTAGTAATTTTAGGTAGGAACTATTTTCATAATAGTAAATCATTAAATATAATTAAATATAATTGATTGAAAATGTGATTATTTACTTTCCAGGTTCTGAATAGAGTAACTAATTTGCCTGCACCAGTATCAAGTATTTTATCAATAAATTGTCTTTTAATTTTATCTATTCTGCCATGTGTATAGAATTGTTTGAGAGCCTATCTTAATTTAGTTCTTTCAGAATTATTAGTGAAACGATTAAGCATGTCAATTACCATTTTCTTCTTCTCATCTCCTAATCTGGTAAAAAGAACATAATTCCACCAATGATTGTAAGCTCTACCAACATTTAAGTTTTAATTATGTATTAATTTTAACAAGAATTTCTTTTTGATTTCTGCTTATCTGTCATTTTCCAATAATGGCATAACATTGTCTTTTTTGATACAATTTTAATAAATTAATTAAATTTTTGGGTAAACGAATTAATCTACTTTAAATAGCATTTTGAATCATAAAGAATGCTTATTCTAATCTATTAACTTAAAGGATTCTCTTTCTTTATTCTACAGCACTGTTGATTCTTTAGAAGGCATCCTTTTATATAAGAAGAATAACAATTTTATTAATTTATTAATTATCTAAATAATTATCCTACTCTTTAATTTCTTCTTTGATTTTCTATGAATTTAATAATTATTGATTTCTTTTTATCTTCACCTTCTTTGTAAATTTCTCTCATTCTATCAAGCATTGACCTAACAATTTTATCAGCCCTACTTCCCAATTTTTATTGAAATAAGTTAGATTCAAGGGGGAAACTACGGTCTGGAACAGATCTCCATCTCAAGAAGAGATTATTAGCATTGTTAGTTTATACTCTGTCAATCTTTTTATAATTTAAAGATTAATTTAATAAGTTAACAAAATTATTTAAAATATTTTACATTTCTAAAGAGTTTAATTAATATCCTTTCTTATCTGACAAATTTTCTAAATTATTCTAAAACTGAACTGAGACGAGTATCATTTGTTTCTTGCACCACTCCTTCTAATTTCTAAATTCCATTTCTTTTGACCAATTCATCTTCTACTTCTTCTTCAGCTATTTATGTTTCTCTATAAGCAATCCACTTTTAGAATGCAATAATTTTGTATTTCTTAAAATTATTTATTAATCTTTCAATTGCTTTAATTCTTGATTGCATAACTCTATTATGTTCAACAATTGTATTAACATTTTTGGTGATATTTTCATTTATAAAATTAAATAGATTAATTGTTAATCTGCATTTAAGTTAATGATTCATAGTCCTAGTAGTGTTAGACCAGTTTATAAACATTCTTTTATGGTTAGACATTGTTTTATTCAGTAAAACAATTAAGAATTAGTTCTATTTTAATTATTTGAAGAAAAAAATTAAATATATCTTGATTAATTGTTATAATTACTTTTTTAGAAGCAGCTTCTTAGTAAATTTCTGAAAATGCTTAAAAAGATCTCTTCATTGGTCTATAGGCAAGATTGTGTAACATTCTCTCAAACTTGACTGAACGAATTTTCAAGTCATTATCAGTAGGAGGTGGTAGTGATTTCCAGATTGTAAAGATGTGAACAATTTTTCCTGCAGAAGTATCTAGGAGTTTGTTGAATACTTTTTATTATATTAATTTTACACGATAATGAGTATAGAATTGACGTAGAGCCATTCTGTAAGAATTTCCAGAACTCTTTTTGATATAAGAAACCATTTAATTTAACATATCTTTTTTAACTTAATCATTCATTAATTCCTCCATTCTCATATTCTAGTTAATTTTTCTCCATTAATAGAAATATTTATAGTTTTTCTTCTTCCACTATTCAACCATTTTCTCAACGACCGCAGTCATTTTCCTGACCACAGTATCATCTTAGAAAATGAATTGAGTATTTGATTGTATTGTCTATTCTAATTTTTCAAAAAGGGCAATTGTCATTTTACACCTACGAATCATATTATCTGTATACATCATCTGCTTCCAATCAACATAAAAGCGTTTGTACGAAGCTTAAGTTTTTAGAAATAGAGTTTATAAGGCTCTCTTTTTCTTATTTTCAGCTTCAGTTACAAGTTCCTTCATAGAATCATAAAATGTTCTCAACCTCCTCTAAGAAAACGTTTACAATTTAATTTAAAATTTATTTGCAGGACCTGTGAAACGAGAAGGTATTTCCTTCCAAATTCTAAAGATTTTCAACATTTAACCAGATTTAGTATCCAATAAAGACTTAAAGAAATTTAATTGAACCTTTTTAATCTTCATATTCACATAAAATTAATTGAGACCTTATCTTAGCTTTCCTCTTTCACCACTTTTAACCTACTAGCCCAAATTTTGAATCATTCTTGATACCATTTCTCTATTTAAAGTTCCAAATTTAGCATTGACTCTCCATTAATTAAGAAGTTTACGAGCATATTGATTGAAATTTCCAAACATTCTTTCAATAGCTCTAGTTTTTAAAATTTATTCGCGATTGGACTGGAATACTTAAAGAGTATTAACTATAATTTCTCTATTCATAGTCTCCATGAATTTCATAACTAGTCTACATTTTAAATATTATTTATCTTAATTAGTTTATCTTTTCCATTCATTAAGGATTCTTCTAGTATTATCTATGCTAGAATTAATAACTTGCTTTCCTGCTCTCTTTTTCTTTTCTTCTCCTTATTCTTCCTTTTCTCTTAATTTCTGCAAGAATATTATTATTTTCTTCTTTGCAAATTGATTTAAACCTTCTACAAACTTTGAATTCATTAAAAAATCAAATTAATTTTATTTTATTGTTCTGAATCCTATCTTTTTAAGTAACTTATTCATCTTCCTTTCAAATTACTCACATAATCTTTGTAGCAATTTCTATTTCCTTAAATTCTGTAATAATTTAAAAAAAGCTATCTTTAAGAACTTTTTATCAAAGCTTATCTTAGTATTATCGATTATCTTTTCAAATTTCACTAATTTATTTCCAATTATATGGTCATCATAAGGATTCTTTATCAAATTTCTCAATCTCCAATAAGCCTTTTTTAAAAAAAGATAAAATTAAATTCTATCATTAATTTTTGTATCAACAATTAAATAAATAAAATTGTTTGCAATTAACAAAATTCAAAACAGTTAGAGTGTCAGCATCATACAAATAACTGCAAACAGTTTGAAAATTCAAAATTTATTAAAAAACACTCTTAGATAAAAATTTATTTAAATTCTTTGGAAATAAAACATTTGCACTATAAGAAAAAGAAGTAAACTTACGATTTCTGGTTATATCCTTGCATAAAGTACTAGCCTATTGATAACATTTCTAGGTTATATAATATTGCATCTTACTCTCCAGCGATAAAAGAATTCCTTCTTCTTAAGCTCTGCTGGAAAATGTTTTTAGAATATCATTTGGAGGATTTAACCTTTAATCCTATCCCTACACACGAGTTACCTTCTAGATGCATTAAGTTGCATGCTCCTCATTTTATATAAACAACTAATTAACTTTTATTAAAACATCAAACAATTCAATCACAATTCATTTAGGTTTATACTTTTTAAAAATTACCCTTTTATTAACTAACTAAACTATAGACTTGCATAAAGGAAATGCTCTCAATTTTAATAATTTTTAATACTATAATTCTTGGTTAACCTACTATCCATTAAGTACATTTAAAGACCTTTTATTAAAAATAGATAATTATCATTAAAAAGAAGTATAATTCAATTTTTCATTTTTAATATTAAATTGCAAAACTACTTGAAATAGTCCACATAATTGAATAATATGTATATTAAAATTGATTTACATTTATGATTACTGAGGGAGAATTTGAAAATTCTGCCATTTGCTAATAAAAGATTATGTATTCTATAATATGTAAGAATTCTAATTACTCTAAATTATCTCCCTATTGTTTATTTTTAAATACAGTGTTAAAGATGGACCTAATTAATGTTTAATGCTAAAATTAATCTTGATGAATTAAATTACCTTATTAGCTCTGTAAATTAATTTCGATCATATTCATGAATTTACTAAAGGTTATTTAATTCTTAAATCTCTCTTTTAAACTAATTCCATAAAGATTTATAAATTAAAAATGAATTTTGTAAACAATTTCTTTTAGTATTATTTACTTCATAATTTGAATCCACTTAATTGAGAGCTCTGCTTAGTATTAACTCTATCTAATCCCTAAGTCTATTTTTAAATTGAAAAGAGAGAATTAATAACTCGAAAATCCTACTTTTATATTTAATAATTTAATGATTTGTATGTACTCACTATACATGGATGCTACTACGCTTCTTTCTCGATCCTATCTATGAATGAGCTTCCTTTGTAATAATTTTTATTCTGCCTTTGTGAATTAATTATTGATATTGCTATATAATTATTAAAGATCTTTGAGTTGATATTGCTATCTATTAATTCAAATTTTTTTACTCTTAATCTATTAATATATTGATATATTCTTTTTTCTTTTTATTAAAGGAAATTAATTATTTTGAAATAAAAAATTGAATATTCAAATTTTTAATATTTATTTGTTTCCATCTATATCGTTTACAAACTATATCATTTCTTCACCACTAATTAGCCATCAAAATCAATCTACATTCATTTATCTCTTTCTACTAAATTTTGTTTTGCCAAAAATTTAATTCTCCATCCAATTTTACATATCAAAATCAAATATTCTTTATAAATATCATCCATTTATTAATTAAAAGATTATTTTTACTTTTTCTAAATATTCTTTTAAGTGTGCAATACATTTACATTGTTTATTATTTCATATCTTAATAAGCAATCTATTAATAAAATAAATTTATTTTAATATTTATTTTTTCAGCTTTTATATTATGGAAGGAAGAAAAACAAGGAAACCTTCCCTAAATAAAAATTCTTTTAAATTATTTTAAAATAATCTAAAGAATAAATTAAGAGGGAAATATTTCTTTTTATCATAGCTAAAAAAATATATTAAGTTTGCGAGTTAAGAAATTTTGATTTTTATAAAGAATATTATTCAATATTAAAAACTATACTCTTTTATTTTTAATTTAAAATTAATAGTTTAATAAATAAATTGAAGATTCTTTTATTTAAAATTACACTTAAATTTGCTAATTTAGAGTTAAATTCAAATATTGATAGATTAGAAATACTTAGACAAAAGATTTGATTAAGTTATTTCTTTTTCTGAAAAAAGTATTATTATTAATTGTTATGATAATGAGCAAACAATAAATAAAAGAAGAGTTTTCTTCTAAATAAATATTTACATCAAACAAAAATTTTACTTCATTTTAAATATTAAATTACTTTTCTATTCTAACTTAAAACTAATTGATTTATTAATGATTAGACTTTAAATTTACTAATATTGAGTTAACTTATAATTATCAAACAATAGACCTCTATATTAGAATATTTAATCCAAAAGATCATAGTAAACTTCTCCTTTATAGAAAAGAAAAATATATTTATTATATTTTTTAGGAAAGGAAATACTCTATATAAATCATTTGTTTTGATTAAACAAGATTAAATAACTTTTGTAAATAATAGGCTAATTAAAAAGATAAACAATAAGGAATTTATTAATGTTGGCTTCAAATCAAATCAAGATAGAAGATATTATAAGAGATCTTGATAAGTAATTAAAGGAAAACTAGCAAGATCTCTAATTATTGGCCCTTTTATCAGATGAGATATCATTTCAAATCCCTCCTATTATTAGATTTGAAAATTTATCATATTGTAAAATGTCCTATATTCCAATAAATAAACTGTAGGAAATGTAGTATAAGTCACTACTTTACATCAGTGGAGATGGCAATTGTTTCTACAGAGCATTTATGATTGACTTTTTGATATAGAGCTTTACAACATAGAATATAACGAAAATTTAAAATTTAATTTTAAGTGTATATTCTCTTGAGCATATTGAATTTAAAATTAATCCATAATAATAGAATTTAGATCCTAAATTTTAAAAGTGTGTTAAATTGATTTTTTTGAGTAATTTATTAAAATGGTACTAGGAATTACTGAATTAAATGAAGTAACCAAACAATCCTCCTTAAAAATCAATAGCTTAGATCATCTTTGATAATTATAAGGACAATTACACCTTAGACATGTGTTCAGTTATAATTTGTAAGAATTTAATATTGATTACCTTTAACAATATTTAAGAGGATATTAATAGTTCTTCAATCTGTCACATTGATGATGAAACCAAAAAAGAAGTCCCTGAATTGCTAACTGTATATGGATAATTTGCTCAATCATTTTGCATCAGTTGCACTCCTTAAGTAATGAATAAAATTATTAATTAGTTTAGATTATTTAAATGTTTCTAATTATATTTAATAGACTTTTAATTGTAGATTGAGTACTGTGTTAGTAAATGCACGGTAAAAAGATGTAAAAGATTTTAAATTTGGGCATAATAAATAGGAGTATTTAAATGAATAAGAAATAAATTTGTTGCTTTTAAACTAGCATTATTATATTCTTTTTAAACTCTCGGCTGAAGAAATTAAGATAAAAAACTATGATAGCTCATAATTCTAATAAACCATGAATTAAAGTGTGATGTAATTTACTTATTACTGAATATATTATTTATCAATTTTTTATCCAAGATTATAAAACTAGTTCATCAAGAATTAAGAAGTTCAGAGTAATGGGGTATAAAAGTAGATAAAATGTAACACCTGTAATAATGAAGATGCCATAGAATATGAGAATGGATATTAGTGCTTGAGATGCATTTCAAATTAGATTAATAATTAAAATAATAATAATATTAATTTTAATTAGTAATTTGATCTTGAAAATACTATAATAATTAATGCTTAAAAGCAAACATAAATGCTAAATAATAATGTAAAGCCATAGAAAAATGAGAAAGCAGAGCTAGAGAAAAAACTTTTAACTTACCACCCAAAAAATACTTGTTCTGAATGCAAAAAATCTGATATAGTAGTCTATGATATTGGTAACAAGTGGTATTGCCATGGTTGTATAGAATTTATTTAAACTCATAAGAATTAATTGATAGAAATGAAAGAAGCTTTTTTACTCATTAAATAAGGAAGAGTGCAGAAAATAGATAGAATAACTTAAAATAGTTTAGGCTCAGGTTGTTAAAATTGTAAAAAATAAAATATTGAATTATTTGAGAATTATTGCATGCAGTGCATTGAAAAAATTTCTTTTGAGGAAACATAATAAAAATATAGAAATTTAAGCTAAAATAATAAGTTATAATAGAACTAATAATTTAATAAAAGTATTTCATAATAATAACAATAGCAATATTAATTATTATAAAATAAAGACATTTAATTGAATTAGTAGCCTACATAATACTCATAAGGAAACATCAATACTCAGCAATAAAACTTTATAAATAACTAATAACAGTAAGTGCAATAATAATAATAATAAAATTAACAAGGTTAATAAATTAATAAGAATTAAATACTTTTCAATCCTTTATAGTAATTAGCTATGAATAGTAAATATAAACTTGAATAATAATAGTAATAATAATAATAACAGTATTAGTAACAGAATTAATAATTAAATTAATATTAATAATAATATTTAAATTAATAATAACAATAATAGTTGAATTAATAATAATAATAATTAAATTAATAATAATTTGGTTAATAAACAATTTAAAAATAATAATTATTATTAAATAATGAAAAAAATAATTAGGTATAGTTTAATTTTTAGAAATAGTAATTGATTTAATAAAATAATAATTAGTAATAGCATAAATATTCTTCATTATAATAACCTATAAATAACTATCCATAATCATTTTAAAATCAATAATAGTAAAATAAGCTATAAATTAATGAATAAATTCCTTAAAATTAATACTTTTAAGCCCAACCAATATAGAATTAGTCTAAATTTTTAAGTTAATAATCCAATTCATTAAACTAAATGATATAATATAATTAAGATCAACCAATAAGTGAATAGCAAATCTAGGTTTAGCGATAAAATTAATAACTTTATAGTAATTAATAACTATTTAATCTATAACAAAATACATTTCCTTTGGCAGCACCTAGATAGGTGAATCCATAGTAGGAAATTCCTTCTACTTAAAATAATTTAGTCAACTAAATTTAAAGATAAAATAATAATTAATATCCTACAACACATCCTTAAATATCAAATGAATAGTTTAGTAATAATGATTTATAATTAAATTAGCAATCAACGTTTTACCTTCAATATCCTTAATCTTTTATCAATTAATAAAATTAGCTAGAGCAATATCAACAACAACAAAAATAATAAGAATAATAATCATTAAACTCATAATAATAGTAAATGTCTAAACCTATTTCTTAAACTAAATTAAAACCTTTTTTAAAAGTAAATGAATTAACATAATAAGATAAAGACTATTTTGAGAAAATGGAGAAATTAGGATAAGTATTTTAGTTTAAAAAATAAAATTAATCCAAATGATAGACAATTTATTAATAAATATTACAAGTCTCATGAGATTCTATTTATTACTTTATTTGTTTTGCAATTTAAACAAAAATTGTAAATATAGTTCCTATTTGTATGCATTTAATGTAATAAAAAGTCTTTAGATTTCAAGACAAATTTTATTATCACCTATATGTAGGTAGGTATACACTGATTACTTAAACAATATTTAAATAAGGAGAATTAAGATCGTAACCTTATTAATTTTTTTTAAATTTTCTTTTATTTAGGCCAGATAATTAGGCATTTTGGACAACATTAGTATTTAATTCACCCATCTATTATAGATATTAGAATATTGCTTTTTACATTCATTTCTATACTGATTAATTGATGTATTTATATTTTTGAGGTAGTGATTAATTAATAATTTCTTTTTCCGAATCAAAGTTTTTGATAACAAATAGATTAGTAAAAAACTATAAGAAATATTAGTAAGCAGAAATGAGTATTAATGAGACAACTTCATATTCTACAATAGAAGAAATACTATCCATTATGGAATTTGAATTTTAAGGATAATTAAAGCTTCTTTCTGAAACAGCTTATAATTATACAAAATTTAACGGGTCAGTCGCGAGATGTGAAAGCATAAATGATACAAATATAGTTCCTAAAGATATTAATCTAAGAGATAATTATTTTTCACTTATCCATTTCATTTAAGATAATAACAACTTTTACAGAGCAATAGTCCTTCATAGTTTATTGAATCTTTTCAATTACCGAAGCACTACAGAAATCTAGTATTTTATTAGAAAAATTTATCAGTATTTTAACAAAAAAGATGTTGATTAAAATATCAGTATCTAATTTAAATCATCAGATTAATAATTACATTTTCTAGATATCAATACTTTCTCTATATGCTTTTTAAAATTTTTGGTAAAATGGTTAAAGCATAAAAACAACAACCAATAGAATAAATCTATTTCTCAATTGATTATTGAAGATATCAATAGTAATGCGGATCTTAATGTAAGCACTATTATTATTTTCAGAAATCTATTTCTAAATACATTAAGGAGGTTTGGTTTATCTAACTTAAATAATGAGAACCAACCTAACTAGTAAATATAAGATATAGAAAATAATTTGCTAAACCTAGAAGATCCTCCAAATTCCTATGTCCTAAGCTTAGCTTCAGAGGTAATTTATTTCCTTCTTTAGTTAAAGCTAATTAATAATGATTTTTATTTTTATTTAATAGACTCTTTAATGTAAAATTTTGTTAGAATTAGTAGATGAGTAAATTGTTAAAGCTACTTAGTATTCATTTAGACCTTTTGTTAATGAATGCGCCAATATTCCAGAAATAACCTTAATGCTTTTGAATAACTAATATTATATCATCTCAAATAAGAAACTAAATGAGTTAAATGTAAAACCCTACACGAATCTATATTATGAGCAAACCCTAGCACTGACAAATAAATCTATGTAAAATTAATTAATATTAAATTTGTTTTAGATTTTAATTTTTAGTTAAATCTCAATTTTCAATGTTATCTTTAAATTAAAAAGGGTATTAGATATCTTATAATCCTAAGGATCTTAGAGAATGCTTTGTTGTTGTAATGTATGCTATGAAATGAAGGAAGTTATGGAAGTAGATGATAAATATCTATGCTAAGAGTGTTCAGCTGTATATTTAAGTGAGAAAAGTTCAATATGCAACTAATAGATGCCTATTGAATATTGCATACCCCAATCTAACGATAATTTTGTTAAAAAATCATAAAATGCTGATGATAAGAATTTCATATTAGATGCATTGAAAATAAATGGCAGTTTTGTTGGAAAGAGGAAGGCTAAAAAATTCTATACAAAGAATTGTATTGATTGTTAATAATAAAATTAGAATGAACCAACTTACCTTGTTTAGCAGTAGCATTTTTGTTAAAGTCATATCAACTTAAAAGTTATCAACTCATATCCAGGTAAAGTCTTTAACAATATTCCAATCGAAGAGTTTAAATTAGTTTATGACCTCATAAGTAGTAAATTAATAGATTAGATATGTACTAATTGTTCAAAAGAAGTTTAAGAAACAATATTTTACGAAACAGAACATCTTTGCAATTCATGCTATTAAGCAAAATTATTAAATAAGAAGGACTAAACAGTAGAAAATAATTAAAATCCTTTTTAGAATTAATAGTTCAATTAAAACCCTAAAAACGACATTAATCAGAATAAAAATTACAATTTTTAGATAAATTAATAATAGAAAGTGAATTATTAAGCATAATAGATCCCCAATAATAATTAATACTAACAGAACTAATAGATACCATAATTTATTCCAATAAATAATTAGTTTAACAATAACTTTTAGAATAATCTACCTTAACCATTTAATTAATTCTAAAATTAAAATAATATATAACAGTAATAGATGGGCAATAATGATCAAGCCATCAAAATCAATTTTAATTAAAATAACTAGAATAACATGCAATTTTTAGCTTAAAATTATAATCCTTTCACAGCTGGTGTATAAAATTAAATAAGTAATAGATAAAAACCTTACACATACTAACAAAATGGTCAGTTTAACCAATAATCACCATATTATTAATAGTAATAAAATAATTTTCCAAACTAAGGTAACCCTTTAAATTAACCTTAAAACTAAGTAAATTACTAAAATAATTAAAATCCTTTAAATAATACATTGGGATAAAATAAAAATTAGTAATTCTAATTTTAATAGAATAATTTTCATTTAAGTTTATAAGAATAACAGTAAGAAATAAAGAATAAAATAAACAATATGAAATTCCAATTTAATTAAACTTTAAAAAAATGATTTATTTCTATTAAAATTAATTTATTAACTATCCCTATACAAATTCATGTTTTGATTTTTTCTATAAATTTTGTGTTTTTAAGATTTTTTGCAAGTTTATCTCTTTTCATTCTTCTTTCTCATAGGATATTTGTTATCAAAAATTCAAACTAATTTTCCATAGTTGATTTATTTAATTTAGAAAAGTGCAAAAAATAGATAATAGCTAAAAAAAATAATCAAGCTAGATAAGAAAGAAATTTAAATAAGACTGAAATAATATTCTAACATCTAATTGTAAAAACAAAAAGTTTGTTTAGTATTATTATTTATTTATTATCTTAAGACAGATATATATGCTTTAAGGCTAAATACATTTATACAATTAATAAATTAAAAAATTTCAAGTTAAATAGAATATTTATCTTTATCCTCTTTGTGACAACTTACCATACTTTGAAGTTCTTTAAGGTAAGGAGAAGAATCAATATCAATTTCTCCTGGGCTATCATTGTAATAATGAACCAAATTTCCATTAAGATCTTAATATTCACCATATTTTTCATATAAAGCCCAATCACTAGAAACATCTAATCTCAATATTATTTCCATTTTATTTCTTTAAACTTTAGCATATCATATCATTTATTTTAATTTCATAAAAGAAAATAAACAAAAACAAAAATCAGTTGTGAAAGTCAAGATACAGACTAAAAATGGAATAAGATAGCTCTTAAAAAATCAATAACTAATAGGGAAAGGTAGAATAGTTCTTACAAGTAGAAGATATTTTCAATAAAATAGAAAATGATGTAAGCATTAAAACTTTAAACTAAAGATTACTATAATAGATGTCTAATCCTAATACTCTAGAAGAAGAATAAAAAATTTAACATTAAATGGGAGGAAATAATGGAACTTAACCTTATGAATATCGCACTATTAATTTTCCTAATAGTAGAATTCCATAAAGTGTAATTTAAAAGGTTTCTTAAAAGTACCCTATCATTTATGATGTTAGAGGAGATGGAAACTGTTTCTATAGATCAGTTATTTTGCATTATCTAATCAAAATATTCAAACCTTGTGAATATAATAGATTCCCTTAATGTTAAATTGAAACCATTTTAAATTTTATGAAAGAGGTGGATTCAATTAATTTAAGACCCAAAAAAACCTACTCTATAAGATTTTAGAATAACTTTTATCCTTTCTCTACTCAGTAACTAAAGGATATCTTTCTTAGATAAATATATAACTATTTTTAGGAATTTATTGTAAGCCAAAACGTGTTAGAAACTATAATTAATGACTTAAAATCAAATATTAGTTTTGATATTTCTAGTGTAGCAATCTGTAGATTATTGATATATTAGACTTTTATATTATAAAAGTTCAATCCTTAGCTTAATTAGCTAAGAAATGATCTATCAATGATTGACAATTTAATTTTGGAGTATGGCACTTAAGCAGAGGATAATATAATCAAATTAGCAGCAGAGGTCTTATTATTATTACTATTTTTATTTTGAACTGCAAATACTAAATTTTTAATAATATTTTATTTTAATTACACCTCTTCTAATAATTAATTAGCTAGCCTAGCTAGATAAATTATATTTATTTTTAAATTATAGGCATTTAAAAGCTAATTGGTTATTCAAAATTTGTATGTGGATTATGACAATAATTAAAAAGTTGTTTCTGAAGAGCATGTATTTGGTCCTCTAAAAGATTATTAAGATCCCTCTAATATTGCAGTGCTATATACGAATGGACACTATTAGTGTTTAATTGATAAAGAATACACAGAGAAAAAGTATTTATTACAAAATTAGAAAACATCTTATTTTGACAAATATCACAGAATCATCATTATCTTACTTCTTATTTTATTTTTTTCAGGGAATGTTCTAAAGATATCGTTCAATCTAATGAGGTTTCTTAAAAATAAATTCCAGGAGGTATACAGAAAAATTGTGAATCCATTTAAAAATAAGAAAAAAGTATGAAATAAGATGAGTATATTGATATTGATTAAATGAAAAATCAATAATTTTCAAAAGATGAATAAAAACAAATTTAAGAATACTTTAAGTAAGATATGTGTATTGTCCATAACTAATCAATTGAAGCCTACCAGAAATTAAAATTAATTTCAAACAAATAATAGTACTTTATATGTACTAGTTGTTTAAAAGAAGAATTAGAAAATAATAAAGAATTAAAAAGAAATTAGTATTTTTAAATTAAATTTTAATAGATAAAAAAGCAGATTACATTTCTGTTAAAAGATAATAATTAGATATCACACATATATGAAAAATATATTTGATTTATTCTTTTAGTATCGTGCTCTTTCATATTTTTTGCTCTGTTATTCATAAAAATTTATACCTAATCTAATAAACCAAAATTTGTATCTAAATTTAATTCTTTTTTTTATTTTATAGATTTTGATGAGAAACAAAAGTATATAATTTAATAAATTATAGTTGTAAGACAAGATATTGGATAAAGATATAGTTTTTATTTATTTTAATTTTAAATAATTTAATTTTTTTAAATAAAAGTTAAAATAAATCCTTATCTTGTGAATTATCTTAAGAAGGTTAAATTAAACAGAATATCTCAGCTGAATAAACTAGATAACCATAAGTAGAATACTGCTCTAATCTTCATACGTAATCATAAAATTCCTAACAGAACAGTAGTTAATAGAGCTCAAGTAGTTTTAAAGTTTTAAATGTTACCTAAGGTAATCTAAATTAATAAAATGCTGGTTGTATTGGAATAAGCCGTATATAAGGAGATCATATAAGTTGTAGTTAAAGATAAAATGTTAGTAGGTTATACAATGTAAGCTTGGTCAATAATGAAAAAAGTACCTTTGATATCACTATCTAATAAATTGGTTAATAATAGTAATAGTGATTTAATTTAAATATAAATATATGTTCAGTAATAATTTTAAAATAAAAGAGAAAAACGAACAGATACTGAATAAAAAATAGATAGCTAATTATCTAATAACTTAGGACAGGATAATAACAGGTAAATTGTTAAATAAAATGCTTTATTCATAATAAAATAACATTAATTAATTAGATAAGAGCAATAACCAATTACAGACTGGCCAAATTAAGTGTAATTATAATAAATCTAATTATCTAAACTAAAAAAAAGTTTCAAAAATAAAAATTGCTTTAAATGCCAATATGATCAATAGTCTTCCTCTTAAATTGATAATAATGCAGCTAAATAAAAGATATTTATATCTACCTTTTAAGGAGAGATTCAACTATATATTTGTACAAATTGCTATAATTAGGCAATAAAATTAAATAATTCTATCAAGACTACATTTACCTTTTATGATTAGGAGTTTATTTTTACATTAGTGAATTGATGGAATGAATGATTAAAGAAATTTAGGTAATTTCTTAATATTATTTTGGTAAATATAAGTCTATAGCTTCTCTAAAATATAAATAATTCATATTTTTATGTTTGTGAAAACAATAAATTAAAAGTAAAAGTTAAATTAATATTACTGTTATTAACTAAAAGTTTTATTATTATATTTAGGATAATTCAGATTATTTTTATTCAAAAATTTAAATCTTAAGATGTAAAATGAGAGTATTATACTTAATAACCATTTTCAAAAATCAAGCTTCTAAATAATAAATAATTATTTGTAATTAGATTTTAACAAAATCTTGCATAATTTCTTCTATAATTAATACTAAATTATTAAATGTATAGAGTTTTGTGGTATTATTAAATATAATTAGTTTCAAATGAACTTCTCAATATTATTTAAAAAAGCAAAGATTGTATTAATAAGGTTTGTAGTGAGTGATTGTCTGGATAGTAAAACAACTTAATATTTAAACTTATCTTCTCTAATTTTTTGCGCTGCATTCTTTGATAAATTATAGAATATGCTTTTATTAATAACATTTATTTACAAATATAGCTACTTCTATGTGGTATTTAATTCTTTTCAAAGTTAATATTAAGTAAAAATTATTAATCTTTGAAAATTAAAAGGAAGAGGAGAAATATTTATTTTTATAAAAACAAGTTTAGCAAATAAAATTAATAATAAATGAGTGTACTTATGACAGAGTAATATATTTTCACTAAGTGGTTATCCTTAGTATTTCTATTTTCTAGTTTAGTATTTGGGGATTCCTTGATTAGCTTTAGTACAGTAGAAGTATAGATAAATAATAATTGTTTACTAATCAACAATAATAATAGTTAATTATGCGATAAATGTACATATGGATATTATAGTCATAATTCATCATGCTTAGCATTACCATCTGATTGCATAGGCGGTTAATATGAGTAAATAAAAACTTATCCAATCAATTAATTAGTTTTCATGCTTAAAAACTTTGATTCTATTAATTATTTTACACTATTTATTATTTATTAACATCATTAAACAGATAAGGAGATGTAACTATCTATTGTGAGAATAGTATAACATATAAATACTCTCTGGGAACATTTTATAAGTGTGATATTAATTGCAAAAATTGTGATTTAAATATTTAGGGAAATGGAGTTTTTTGCTCTCTTTGCAATTCATAATATGAGTTTGATAAAATTCAACTAAAGTGTATTATTCCTATTTTAAACTGTTTAAAGAGTTCTAAAATAGATTCTGGATCTCCTACTGTTCCAGATATTTATGAATGTAACTAATGTGAGTTAGGTTATACTTTGAATCCAAACAATAAAAGTGAGTGTTTGAATTGTTAATAATAAATAAATCAATAAAATTGCATTGAATGTACAACAAGTAACGCATAAATTTAATGTTCACGTTGCTAATCTGGCTATTTTTTAAACCCAAGCAATACTTGTTAGAAATGCACTTAAAGCTCTTGCCTATAATGTTATTATGGGAAAATTTATTACTAAGATATTATTACATAAGCTAATTAACAAGAAGAAAGAGAATATTGTCTAAGGTGTCAATAAAATTATGGGTTTCATTATGACGGAATATCTTGTACTTATTGTGGGGATAATAATGAATTTTGCTATTATTAAATAAATTCAAATAAATTACCTATAGGATACTTAGCATATACTATCTCACCTTATTTTAAAGCACTCACAGATAATGATTTATAAATTCTTGGCTATACAATGACACTAATGACTAAAAATCCTTGCAATAATAAGTGTCTGAAATAATCTTAAGGTAATATTTGAGTTACTTTTATTCTTCTTAATATAAATTACATTTTCAAATAATAGGACAAAATTATTGTGTAGAAAATTATTCCTCTCAAAAGTGTTTATTATGCTCATACGTTTATATTAATGAATATTTTTCTTACTAAGAAGTATTTTGCAATAAATGTGATAGTTCATGTAAGTTTATTTAAACTAATATTAAACTGACTCTTTAAACATGAATCATTAATTCAATAATTAAGATTACTTTGATTTAGGAAAAAATAACCAAAACCCCACCTTAAACTTCTCTGCTTAGTTTTTTTTTCTAAATCCTCGAATTTTAATTATTTAAGGATTCTTAAATTTTAATTTTTAGAAATATTTAATATTAATTAGTATAAATGACAACTGAAAGGACTCCTTATTTAAGTAAGTGCGTTGCAAATAACTGTAATTTATAATGCGATAATTGCATAACTGACAATAACGATACCAAAGTTTGTAAATAATGCAAATCATAAGGTGATGTGAATGCATTAAATATAATGGATATTGATAATTTAAATAATATTCTAACTTAAAGTGTTTAAATCCCTCAGGTTAGCACTTTATATCTTCTTTAATAAGCTGCATTAAACAATACAAGCTACTGCATACCCTGTTAAATAGGATGTAAATCATGTACTGTTTCTTAATAAATAAAACAGTATTTGGATTTTTATGGATTAGATTATTAATTATCTTAATACCCTATTTTTAATTTAATGAAAAAATTTCCAAATATTTTCAGTTCTATTAGCAACATTCAACCTTATCCAATTGAAGATGTAACCCATTTTAATTTTCATTATTTTAATAACTTTTATTAAACTCTAAATTAATAATGCATTCAAAAATTTATTATTATAATAGTTTCTAGCTAAAGTTAGCCTCTGTTTAAGATGCGAAGATGGCTTTATCCGAAACTCAAAGTAGAGATGCATTTAATAATAAACAGAAAGATCTTATGCAAGTTACTCGATAAGTTTAAAAGCTAACATTGTTTAAAATTTAGGAGTCTTCAAAGATTAAATTAACGATTTGCTTTAAAATTTAGAAGAAAATATGGGACAATTTTCTTTCAATATAATTGATATTAATAAAATTGATTTATTAGTTTAGTTCGATGAAGGTACTTATAAGATTGATGATAATCTTATGATTAAATTTCACTTATTTAGGAATTTTTTGGAATTAGAACACAGATTTACATATGTAAACCTTATTATGTAAGGGAAGAAAACGGATTAATATAATACAACACTAATAATCAATTCTAATTTATCTATTATAAATTTTCAATCAGTCTAATTTATTGACCTTTAAATATAGATAGCTTAAGAAAGTAATTTATTGCTAATAATGAAATCCATTAAATTAACAACATTTTATAGAATAAATATTTATTAGTGATTTAGACTCATATTTTAGTGTCATATTTTTAAGGGTTTAGTTTAGATAAGATACTTCACAAGAATATTTCGGATTTATTACTATATCGACTAATGTTAAGTCACTAGAGTTAAGATTCTGTGATTTTCATGGAATATATTTCAAAAATGATTAGTTTATTTAATTTACCAATTTTGAGAAGTGGGGAGGTAACTTTAGTATTGAAAAAATTGGAACTAATATAATCATAGATTCATCTCAATTTGGAAATAGTATATTTTAAAAGTGTCTCTTATCTACTGAATTATTAGGAGTAGATAAATTTAACTTTCAACTGACCAATAACTTTATTAATCTCTAAGGTGATATATTAACAGAAGTCAATGATAGAAGTAACAGTTGTTTTGTCAAAATTAATTCGGAATATCACCCAAGTAATAGAATTTAAATTATCGATTTAATATAAATGCTTTATGTTTTAAAAATTAATAGGTCAATTAAGCTATAAAAACAGATAAATATTGATTAAAGATAATACAATCTCTGGTCATTTTACAAATTATGGAGGAGTTATTATAGATATCTAAACATTTGATTATGTTTAAATTATTAATAATACAATTTTAGAAATTAGTATAGAATCAATAATGTCTGCAGTTACATTGTTTAATTTTTTCTAAGGCATTGTTTAAGATACTACAGTAAATCATATTGAGGCTAATGGTAATGATTTTACTTTGTTTGATATGACTGGTCCATCAATCCTCTTTAACATCCAATATTGTGTTTTCGTTTACATTAAGATTACTAATTTCTAAACAGTTTAGGATAAAGTTATTAGAATAGTTACTCCTCTCTTTAAGATAAGTAAGTTAGTTAGTTAGTAATTATTATATATACTTAAATTCATACATTTTAAATAAATAGATTCAATAAATAACAACAAATATAAATCTATATTTTTCAAGGATATTTCTTTTTTAAGCATAGAAAATACCTTATCTCCTGTTATTGGTCTTTCTGGAGTGTACTTATTAGATATTGACAATTTAAATTGGTAATATACCTAAAACTATTTTTCAATAGTCTAATCTCAATCTATAAAGGTGAACTTAAGAAATATTAATATCTCAGCTTCTGAAGAATAAAGAGCAGCTATAGTTCTTAACAGTTTGAATCTTAATATTGATTCAATTGTAATAGAGGAAAATCAAGCTAAAGTATATAAATACATTAGCCACTCTACATAATCTTAGGATATAGTATTTTACTATAATGAGAATGTTCTACCTATTAATAATATTTATGAATGTACTTATCCTAATGATTGTGCTATAAATGTAGAGGCTTGCGAAATTGAAATAATGTAAAAATATCAAAATCTTGATATGTAGAATGAAGAAGGAAGAAATAGTCTTATTTCTTATGATAATTAGGCGTATGAAATAAATACTGATTAGTATTATTATTTAATTAAAATAAAAAATATTACTTTAAAGAATATTAGATTCCTTAATTCCTTTATTTCTGTAAATAACCAATCAGATTAAATCTAATAGATCATTATTGAAAGTATTTACATAGAAAATTCTATCTTTGAAATTCAAAATAACAACATATCAACCCAAGAATTCTCACTATTCTTAGATGCTTCTAGTAAATATTCTTATATATTTATCAATGATTTTAATATTAAGGATGTGTATGTTTCTATTTCGGATTCAAGCTAAGATACTTTAGTAAACTCCTCTAAACTTACTAGCCTTTTCAAAATTACCTCTTATCTAGTTTACTCTAAAAAAATTGTTTATGATCAATAATCTAAAAATGGTATTTTATTACTTATATTCATAATTAAATAGATTAACATTTTTTTTCTTTTAAAGGTGATGAGAATTTAGTTAATTTTGGTAGATTTTTAGACAATGTCGGGGTCAAAGTTTTTGTGAAAGACAGTAGTTTTTAATATATTTATTCTTTGAGTGGTGGTGTTGTAAGATTTTCTTCAGGTTCTACATTAACACCAAGCCTAATATAATTTGAAAATGTTATTGCAAGTAATATGCGGGTCTTTACATTAGGTGGTATTTTATATGTGTATACATCATATATACAATAAAATGTTGAAGTTAATTTTTATGGATGTCAATTTAAAAATGTATTTGCTAAATAGTCTGGGGGTTTAGCATACATTGATAATTTAGGGAGATCAATCAATTTAAGTATCTATAAAACTACTCTTGATACTTTCTCTAGTAATGAAGCTGCTATTTTAGAACTCCATAATTAGGAAAGCCATTCTTTAAAATTATATGATGTTAAGGTAGATTATTGTATTTGATAATAGTTAATTTTAATTATTCTATCTAAAAAAAGATATAGGATAGTATTATTGAAAATGATAATGAGAAGTATTATTACCAATATAACAAGAATTATTTGTTTAAATTAAATAATGCATTGACGGTAATGTATAATACTACACTTTTTTAATTATAAGGAGCTATTACGATCATTCAATCAAATAGTGGTAGATTGAGAATTAGTAATTCAATTATTTCTAGCAATTAATTCATAATGTAAATGATTGATGTTCAGGATGGTATTTTGGAGTTAGATTCTACAACTATTTCATAAAATTCATACATTTCTGATGGTTATTATGGTGCAGACAAATAATAAAATTAGTTATCAACATGCAAATCACCAATTAATTGCTTTTTCTGTACATATGTGATATTTCTTGATGCAAATATTATTCAAAATGAAATAAATTCATGCTCAGACTCATATATTAATCTTGAAAAAAGTTTCTCTATCTGGAAAAGATGCTAAGTTAAATACAATTATATGAACCTTGCAAATTAGAAATAAATTTCTCTAATTAAGTTTTCTTAGCTTCTATCAACTAGTTAACACTATACGAATGGGATTTTCTACAGTTAATTTCTTAATAACATTCTTGGTGGATAATCAAAAGGAGTTATTTCAGTTATTTCATCAGAATTGTTAGTTTATAATTCTACTCTTTAGATTAATGGAGCAGTAAAATTATATTTTATTTGTATTAAAAGTATACCTTAATTACTGTATTATTGATATAAAAAGGGTACTGGAGGAGTTATTTATTAAGGACATGAATCAAGTAGCATTGTAATAATAAATTAAAGGAATAGATTAATTTAAGAAAAGTATAAAAATTCTTTTCAATTCAGAAATGAGAAAGCAAGAAATTTAGATGAAGTTGAAAGAAAGAATGTATTTGATTACGAAAATTAGTATTTAGGTTAGATTCAATTTATTGATTATAATATTAGAGATTTTACCTATTATAGGAATATTCAAGTTTATGATCCAGATCCTTCAACTCTAATTAGTTAAAGTGACATTGAAAATTAATATTAAAAAATATATAGAGGAGTTTATCTATCAGAAGTATTAATTATAGATTACTCTCAATTTTCATCAAATAGTGCATTAAATGTGGGAGGGGCAATCCACTTTACAGGTTGTCGTGAATCTTTTTTATGTAGATTTATAGTAATAAATTCTATTTTTATGTATAACACTGCAGGAAGTAATTCACCAGCTATTAGCAGTTTAAACCACAGACCTACTTTATACAATAATACGGCAATTTAGAATTATATCAGTTCTGCTAAGGGATAGATTTATGATGTATCAGCATTTAACATACCTCCAGATTAAATCAAAGTTACTTTAGGAAAAAATTTAAACATTGATTTCATCGAATTAGCTTCTGGTCAATCTACTGAGAATTTATAAATAGAATTCTTTAATTTCCTTAACGAAAAAATAATATACTCTCTCTTAGATGATAGTCCTTCTTGTTACTTGTAATTTGGAGATATGAAAATAATTGCTGATTACGATTATAACACCCATATTATGAATTTTAAGACTTTCTAATTAACTTTTGAACCAGGAAAGAATTCTACAATTATTTTCGGATCACCAAATATTAAAATTCCTTATGTTGATTTAGATGGAATAGTTTAATACTAAAGCTACTATCAATACTAAAAAGAAGTGAAAGCTAGTTTCAGGAATTGTTAATAAGGCGAGATTTACATGAGAGATAAAAATATATGCTCTAAATGTAATGAAGGTAGTTATACATTAGATGATCCTAAAACAGCTATCTGCAAATTATGCCCAGTTGGTTCATATGTAATATATTTAATTCAAAATTAGTGAATACAATGTTTTAACTTTATATTTAATAGTGTAAAGGAGGTAACTCAATTTAACTTCTCTAAGGATATTGGAGTGATAAAGAAAGTAGCCCATATGATGTAATTCGTTGTTCTTAAAAGCTCTCAAATTGTGTGGGAGAAGTAGACTCAGCGGGAAATAAATTTTAAGATAACAACCCATTTTCTCCATGCTTAGAAGGTCATATTGGCGCCTTATGCGAATAATGTGATGTTAAAGTAAATTATCTTTCTATCATTTTACTAAGGCAGAAATAAAAATTTATATATTTTTTAAATTTAGGGTTTAAAGAATAAGTAGAAATACTTTTTAATAGGCAATTACGAATGTGGTAATTGTGACAGTCCATAATCAATTTATATAAAAATGACAATTGTTATAATAGTTTGCTTTGCTTTTGCTATTGTGACAGTTAATGCACTAGTTTCTGAAGTGAAAAATAAAATTTTGAAAGGAGCATTTAAGATCTTAGGTATATTACTTCTAGGAACTAACTCTCAATACTATTAGATTTCCTCATCTCTATTTAAAATTTTAATAAACTATGCTTAAATTAACTTCATTATCTACAATTTGAGACTAAATAATCCAGGATATATCACAGAGTTTATTTAAACTATAGTATCTCCATTTAAGTAAAATAGTTAGACATAATTAACATCATATTAAATTTTTTATTTTCAATTAATTAAGATTTTTAGAGACAGGATTTGATTGTGCTTTAAGTTTTTCTTTTTAAGTTAAGATCATTTATGTAAAAGCCTATGGCTATTGTTTGATGCCTATATTCTATTACGTATTAATTCTGTTTTTACTTAGTATAGTTGAAATGATAAAAAATAAAAGAATTAAGTCCTATTATTTCTATATATCTGCTTTCTTCGTTACACTGTTTACTATCCCCTCTGTAGTATAGTACCTTGTTTTGGTTTTATCTTGCAGACAAATAGGATAATAGAAATACATAACTGCTGATGTGTCTGAAGTATGTTATACAGAATAACACATGTTTTATATTAAATAGCTTATCATTCCCGCAGTAATAGTTTATGCTTTTTTAATACCACTAGCTATGGTTGTATTCCTTTTCTTCAATAAGCATAAATTGAATTAAAATGTTTTTGAGTTAAAATTTGGGTTCCTATACAGAGAATATAAATATTTTGTCTTTTATTGGGAAATCATTCGTTTAGTGATTAAAGTCATCATCTATTCAGTGGTTAGTATTTGGGATTAATCTGTTGAGGGAAAGGCATTATTTAGTATTCTTATGCTAATTATGTATTAGCATGCTCTTAACAGAACCAAACCTTTTAAAAATGATAGATTAAATTTTTTAGAAAGCATATCAACACACTTTAATATCTTCTCATTAGTTATTGCATTGCTGTGCAAATAAGCAGATGGATTATTTTTTACATTACTAGCATTCGCTGTGATTCTTGGATTAAATGGAATATTCCTCTTTTACTTAGCTACAGATTTTTATAAAATTCATCAAAATGCTTTCAATAAAATCTTTAATTCTATTTTAGGATGCCTTAAAAAGCTGAAAAAGGAAAATATTGCCTTTAAAAATTAGTAAACTGTATAAAAATCAATGGTTTAGGAGGAAAAGAAACTCAAAAATGTTTAAAATTGGCTATCTTTGAAATCATTTGTTTTAATTTACATAGAATTAAAGAAGATTAGAGTACCTCTGTAGATCTATTCTGAAGAAGTATTCTTCATCTTTAACAAAATAAAAAAGTTACTTCCACAGATGAGTATTGATTAAATTAAATCTGAAACAGCATAGTCTATCAACTAAAATCTAAAATTCCATGAATTTCATGCTATTAAGCTAAATAACCAAGTTTCTAGCTTTATGAATAAAATGATAGAAAATAATCAATAAAATAAATAATTAATAAATTTTAATTTATAAGAATATCTTTAAAACATAAATAATCTTTATGAATTAAATAATCATTATGTAGGATTAGTGAATGAAGATAATAATGTTTAAAATAACTACATCACTAAAAAAGATGACGATTAATAAGTTAGGTTAAGAGTGAGCGGTCGATATAAAACTTTTACTAACCCATAATCTAGCATTTTTAATGATATATAAACAAGGCCAACATATGATTTAACGAAATAGTAATTCTCATCACCTTAATTTGATTAAGAAGATAATTTATAAAAAGGAAAGAGTTCTATTAATTAAATCGATATCTCTAATAGAGAAAGTTAAAATAAACTTCTAAAACCATAATCATAAAGTGTAAAAAATTAGGAAGAGAAGGAATAAGTAGTATTATAAATGATTTAATTTTCTCCAAATTTAAATGAAAATCAAAATTTATCAAACGATTAACTAAATGAAGAATACTACCAACTATAATAAAACAATAAAAACTCCTCCCAAAATCATATCAGAGAGGTAAATAGAAGCAAATCGGTTAGTTTAGAATAATTGGAATAATACCCAAACCGCCAATCAAGAAATTCATTGTCTCCACTTTAAAATAATTTAGTACAAAGCAAGGAATCTGAAATTAATTTACAATTCAATTAGGGCTAAAAGGAAGAAAAAAATATTTAAAATTCTAACAATTTAATCTAAGATACTTTAATTAAAATAGAATAGAAAGAAGGAGATTTAATTCATTTTGATTAATGTTCAGATCCTAATACTGATATTGATGAAGAAGATTTCTGATAATATTATTAACTTAAATTTCTTAATTAAAAGTGTATAGAGTTATATGATGTTTTTTCAATTTGTTATTTAATTACTTTAACTATATAGTTCATAAAACTATAATATCCAATTTTTATGAGTATTAATATTTACAATCATTTATTTTTCAATTATATAATTCTAAATTTTACTTGATGGATACATACCTTCAAATTAATATTTATTTCTCTTACTACCTTAAATCTTCAAGCCTTTTACTTCGTAGTAGCAATAATTTAATCGGGGCTGCTAAAAAAATGTTTAAATAAATAGAATTTCCATTAATTTTGAAATCATCTTAATCATTGGTAATAAACTCGTAGTTCTCAAAACAGTAGAATTCTAATCTTTTTCTCATTTTTATATTGAATTGTTTTTAAACTTTTGAGGATTATCAAAATCAAAGAGAGAAAAATATAAATAAAAAGGTATTTTAAATCAATTGACTTAAAATCAAAAGACTATGTTAGAAATGATGTTTAAACTAAAACATTAATTTTAGCAAAAATTAAATATATCTTCCCACAAACTATAATTTATTTAGGAGAATTAATAAACATTGCTTAAAAAATAGAGGAATGAATTTACATTTATTTTTATGTTATTACATAAATGATTCTAAATTTTACTAAGCTTATATTAATATTTTGATAATTGTAATCTATTAATATTATGATAGTTATTACTTTTAATTAATTAATATTCATTCTACCTCTATAGCATAAGAAAAGTAAATCATCAATAAGCTGCCTAAATAAGTTATTATATAAGATTTAAAAGATAAGTATTTAGATAATTAGTTATTAAAATAAAAAATAAATGTTAAAAATGGTAGATTCATCTATAGCCATATTTTTTATCTTTATCTTTTTCTCATAATAGATACCTATTTCAGGATAACCTTATTAAATACAAATAGATTTTACAATCATAGATATTATAAAAAATTGTTTAATATTCAATGATTTAAGTAGAAATTAATGTAAACAATGCTAAACAACCCATTTTAATTTTGAAGGAACTTGCATTGAATTACCATAAGATTGTATAGAACCTGTTTATATGTAATTTTCTTAAATGTCTTCATTTTGATTCAAAAATTCTTACTTAACTGATACAATAATGTTAAAAAATAATACAAATCCTACTCTTTAATAAAAATAAAATAGTGAAGGAGATATTACAATCAACTGTTAAAATAATGTTAGATATAAGTACTCAAATTATCAGTTTTACTAGTGCGATAAAAATTGTGCATAATGTGAATTAACTAGTATTGGTAAAGGTGTAATTTGTTAAGAATGCAATTCTTCCTATACTTATGATAAATATAAAAAGGAATGTATAAATCCTATATAAAAGTGTTTATCTTATGATATAATAGATTCTGGATCTCTAAATTTGCCTAATACTTACAAGTGTTTATTATGTTAATAAGGTTATACTGTTAATCCAAATAATTAAATCGAGTGCATTAGCTGTAAAAGTATTAACCCAGAAGGCACATGTATTGAATGCAAAACTTTAAACAATCAATTAATATGCACTGCCTGCTTATCAGGCTATTTCATAAATCCAAATTCATCTGACAAAACTAAATGCTAAAAATGTTCATCAGACACATGTCTTGAGTGTAGATTTGGAAGTGTATCATACGAAGATTTAACAGATCTCTATAATAAGACTATTTTATAAGAAGAGAGAGAATATTGTACAAAGTGTGCTTAAAATTTTGGTTTTCATTATGATGGTGTTTCTTGTACAGAATGTGATTAAAATAAACCTTTTTGTTACTACTAGATCAGTTCTAAATTTTTAAATTTAACTAATCATATATACACTTCTTCTCCTTTCTTTAAGGCTTTAACTAATAATGAAATAATAAATCTAGATTACCAATTAAAATTAGTCACAGATTATCCTTGCATTTCTAATCAATGTATGGCAAGAAATAGAAGTAAAATATTTAGTTAATTATTTAATTATAAATGTATAAATTTAAATTTATTCATTCTTTATTTTATTAAAAAATTCAATACAAATTAATTTGGATTATTTTTTAAAATGAATTATGCAATTTAAATTAATTTTATCTAAACTTTGGTAAATAAGAAAATTATACTTATTTTTGATAAATAAAGCCTGCATCAATGCTCCCAAAGCCTTAAACAACTGTCTTTATTGTTCTGATTAAGTCTATCTTAATTATGGCGAAGTAAATCCTATTTAAACCTATTGTTCTAAATGCAATTATTAATGTAATTTAATATGAAAAATTACAATATCAATTATTAATTCTTAATTCTTATTTAGATTAAATTTCAAATGAATTGCTTGCTGAAAATAGTAAATGTATAGCTTAAGATTGTCATCCTTTATGCTCAAATTGCATTATTTAAATCAAAAACCACTATCCAATTTGTTAAAACTGCTACGAATTTGGATAAGCTCATTCATTAAACATTTAAGATATTCAAAATTTAAATCGTTACCTTTTCCAACCAATTTAGATAAACCAAAAGAGAACACTCTTACTTTATTAAGAGGTTACTCTAGATTCCTAGAGTTATTGTATTCCATGCTAAATAGGATGTAAGTCTTGTAAATTTGATAATTTAATTACCACATTATTAAATTATGGATACTTAGATATCTATTTTAATAACCATTCAATCTTTAAATTGATGTAAGATTATCTTTTAGCATTCAACAATGTGATTCTAAACCTACCTTTTTCCAAATAAGATGTAATATTTAAGAAACTTATTAATTATTATTCTAAACTCACTTATTTATAAATATTTTAGTTAATTAGTAGAAATCACTATTGCATAGAGTGTGATGATGGATTTTTATTAAATGAATAATAAAAATGTGTTTAAAATTTAAATGACAAACAGTATTATAACTATAAAATAAATTTAAAAGTAACCATTATGGATAAGCAAGGATCTTTACAGGATCAAATTTAAAGCTAAATTAATTAATTGGAAAAAGAAATTGGATTATTTTCGTTTAATGTCCTTAATATTGATACAATTGAAATAGTTATTCAGCTGGGTGCAAATTATTATATTTTAGATTAAAATTTTATGATAAAATTTCACTTATTTAGAAATTTTCTATTGGCAGAAAGAAGATATTCCTATGTAAACCTTGTTATTTAAGGATTTAAAGATATAATGATAACATCTAGAATTATAATTGATTCATACGTTTCTATTATCAACTTCCATTCTGTTAAATTTAAAGACCTTTATCTAACTATCTATCCAGAAAGTAAAATTCTTCTTCTTTGGATAAATAATTAAAATTAAGATTTTAAAATAATATCAAACAATATCTAAATTTGAATTTATAAACTAGAATATATACTGATTGAAGACTTAGATTCATTTTACAATTTACAATTTGAAGGAGTTGAGTTTATACTACAACCTAATCAATAATATTTTGGATCAATAAAGATATTATCAAATATATAATCTCTAGAAATAAAAAATTGCAAATTTAATGGCTTAGTTATAAAGAATGTAGAATTATTCTAATTTATTTATTTTAATCCAAATAAATATAACATCTAAATAAAAACTAAAGATAAAGTGAGAATTGTCATTGATTCATCATAATTTGAAAATTCAGTATTTTTTAAAGAATTAATTTCTACATAAGCATTAGACTAGACTTCAATTGACTTCTAATTAACAAATAATGATATTTATTTCTCAGTTGTTAAGCAATAGAGCAGTAATTGTTTTATTGTGATTAGCACAAAATTGTATCCAAGTAAGATATTATTAAAATAATTGATTTCCTAATTTTAATTAAAATATTATTTTACAAAAAGGCGATTTAAATTATCATGAAAGAAGAATATTAATATAAGATAATAGAATTTCAGGAAAATTTACTAATTATGGAGGAGTTTTAATAGATGTATAAACATTTGATTTTGTTCAAGTCATTAACAATACAGTTAATCTTATAGAGGTTGATAATATTTTATCACCAATTACTCTATTCAGCTTTTACTAAGGAATTATTGTTGATACAATTGTTAATAGTATTTATTCAAAGAGTTCAGATTTTACTTTATTTGATCTGACTGGGCCTATGATCATATTTGATATTCAGTATTGTTTTAAGGTGTATATCACTATCTAAAATCTTTAAATTATAAAGAGTGAAATATAATCTCCACTGCTAAAAATAAGTAAATTAAGTATTTAAATTATTTTATCATAAATTTATATTAAAATTAACAATAGTTGAATCTGAAAACAATAAGTATAAATATGTTTAAATGGAGAAAATAATATACTAAGATTTAAGTATAGTTAACAATCAACCTGTTATTTACTTTTAAAAGTTATATTTGATTAGCATTTAGAATCTATTTATCAACAAGCCTTCTTAGTATCAAATATTAGTTTCGTCAGTATCTAAAAAAATCAGTTTAAAAAATATAAACATAAGAAATATAAGTAATAAACAAGCACCATTTGTGTTAACTAGCTTTTCTATGGAAGTAGAAGATATAGTTATATCTATAGATGTAGATAATGATCCTAGTAATTAAGAATTAGTTAGTATTTATTAGTTTATATCCCACAGTACTTTAGAAAATATTATTTATGACTACTATGAAGACTCTCAATTAGTACAGTATGATATTTATTAGTGTTACCCAGAAGTAAATTGTAAGAAAAGTATATCTTAGTGCAAACAAGAATTAATAGAAAGATCATAGACATATCAATAAAAAAATCAATATAATCTGTAGTATGATGGCGAATCTTATGAAAAGGATAATCTTTACTTTATCATTTCAATTAGGAATATTACACTGAGAAATATAGAACTTCTCAGTGCATTCATTTCAATTAGAAACTTATCTGGTTACATTCTAAAAATAATTATTGAGAATATTACAATATAAGATACAATATTTAACATCCAAAGAGCTATTGATGATATTTAAAATCTATGCTTAATCATTAATGCTTAAACTGAGCCATCTTATATTTTTGCAAAAAATATAAATCTCCTAGATACCTACATATACATTGAATAAACCTTGGATATTCCTATTAATACCATATTTACTACATCAAAGCATATCAGTCTTATTAAAGCTAGATCTAATTTATTTTTAGCACAGGAAGTTAATTATTCTCAAGGAAATTTTGAAACATTTAAATTAGGAAAATAAAGTAATTTAATTTTTTTCATTTTTAAAATAATATTTCTCATTAAACTGAAGAAAAATTTAATGGTTTATTAATAAAGTGTTTTACCCTGGTTAATTCTACTAATTTGGAAGATTCTTAGACTATTATGGTACTTAAGTTAAAATCATGAACAGTTTCTTTGAGAACATTTCTTCATTGAGTGGTGGAATAGTTAGATTCACCTCAATAAAAGCTAGTGAATAAAGTATTATTTAATTTGAATCAGTTAATGCAAATAAAATCGAAGTTGAAACCGTGGGAGGAATATTACAAGTGTACACTTCATATATTGGTACAGATGTATAAATTGTTTTTTACAATTGTAATTTTTAGAACATAAAAGCCAAATACTCTGGAGGGTTAGCTTATATTGAAAATATTCATAAAATCGTAGAGTTAAAAGTATATAAATCAGTTTTAATAAATTTTTTTGGTGTAGAATCTGCAATTTTAGAGCTGCCTAGTCAAGATGATTACCACTAAATCATCTTCTAAGATACTAAGGTTTTCATTTAATTTAATTATTTTTTCCAATAACATGTAAATTATTTTTTAATTTAAGATATTTAATAATGGAGATCAGTAGAGAGAAGAAGATGAGATTGCTAAAACAATACTTAAGTTAAATAGTGCTAATGTTACATTTTTTAATGTCACTGTTAACAATTTATATTCCCATCATACTTTTTTTTAAGCCTAAGGATGCTAACTAAGAATCATTTAATCTGTAATTAAAGAAAACTTATTTACACAATCTCTTATTGATATTTCTAATGGCATTCTTGAAGTAGAGCAAACATATTTTACTAAAAATTAATTTTATTAAAGCAATAATGAAGTTCTTTGCAAATCTCCTGTAAGCTGCGTAAGGTGTTTGGTTGCCATTATTTATTCTACTGTAAATATCAATTTATTGAACACATGTTCAGACTCTTTTTTTAATATTGAAAAAAGCTTTTCAATATTTAAAAGTTGCTAGTTTCTTAATAACAAAATTATTGAAGATTCAAAATAGTCAATTTCATTGATAAAATTTTATTCACAATTACAAGATAACACTACAAATTAATACATTCATGCTATAATTAATTCCTATTTTTAAGAAAATATGCTTGGTGCTTATACTCAAGGAACAATTCAAGTATATTCCTCTAGATTAATTGTTTTCAATACTACTTTCATATAAAACTCAGCTGTAATTTCATTTTTTTATTAGTACTTTGTCAATTTAATTTCTAAAATATCTTTAATTAAAAAAGAGAATAGGAGGTAGTATCTATTTTGATTATTAATAAGAAAATTCAAAAAATGGCCCCTAAATGAGTAGAAGATAGCTTAAAAAAGAAAGTAAAAATAATAATATTTTAAATTAGATTTAGAATTAGAATAGAAACTTAGAATAGACTTCTGTGTTTGATTATGAAGATGGATTTTAAAATTAAAATTTTGAATAAAAAGATTATGAATTGAGAAATTTACAAACCTATTTAAGTTTTAATTATTTCCTCAAGCCTACTTTGCTTCTGAATTAAGATTAAATAAATAAAAAATATTAGTAATTCATACCTTACTAATCTAAGTACCTTCTAATTATTGATTTATCGACTTTTGATTCGAATTTTTCTGAATTAGCAGGAGGTGCTATTTATTTTAATAGTATTAAGAGCTCCCAATCATGTAGATTTAGTGTAATCAATTCTGTTTTTAAAAATAACTATGCTAATTTTAATTCTCCGGCTGTTAGTAGTTTATTTCATAGGCCAACCTTAATAAACAACAAGGTATCTAATAATTATATTAACAGATATCCAAAGAATTATGATGTTCCAGCATTTAATATTCCTCCTGAATAATTAAAGATCTCAACTAAATATCAATCGAATATTGCTTATTTGAATATAACCTCTGGTGAATAGAATAACCAACTTGAATTGAAAATGGAACTATTAAATTTTTTTAATGAAAAAGTTACTTATGATGTAGATTCTAGTTTTCCTACTGGTTATTTATAATTTTAAGATACAAAAATTACTGCCGATTTTGATTAAAATTAAAATGCTTTAGTCTTCAAATCTATTCCTTTAGTTTTTACTCCTGGAGGAACATCAATTATTTTATTCACCTCAGCAATAGTATTAACACCTGAAATCGATTCAAACGAAGTTGTTACTGGCTAATATAGTGGACAATATAAAAAATATATCAAAGTCAATTTTAGGCAGTGTAATATTGGCGAAATATATATGAAAGATAAGTAAATTTGCTCTTAGTGTAATGAAGGAAGCTATTCACTTTAAGATCCTTTAAAAGATGCAGTATGTTAGCTATGTCCTATAGGATCACTTGTAAATAGTTTTTTTTATTACTATTTGATTAAATAGAATTATTTATTAGTGTACAGGTGGCAATTAGATTAAGCTGCTTTAAGGATATTGGCATGATAAATCCAAACCAGAAACTGTAGTATATTGCTTTTAAAACTAATACAATTGCATAGGATAAGTCGACTAAAGTGGTAGCTCATTAGAAAATAATATATTTAGCCCTTGTATTGAAGGTCATATTGGAGCATTATGTGAATCTTGTGATATAAGAGTAAAATTTTTTTATCAAATCATTTATTTACTTTTGTAAAGACTTTATTCTCATTAAAAATTTAAGAGCTCTCTCTTTCATCTCAAAAAATAAATTATTTTAATTTAAAAGGGATTAATTAACGGTAGAAGATATTTATCAATAGGTAACTTTCAATGTGAGTCTTGTGATAGCTCTTAAACTATTTATGGTAAAATGATAATTGTATTAATCATTTATTTTGCCCTTGCTTTAGCTACAGTATATGCAATTGTTTCTGAAGTGAGAAATAAAATAATGAAAAGTGTATTTAAAATTTTAGGATTCTTCCTACTTGGTACTAATTCACAACATTACTAAATATCTTCCTCTATATTCAAAATTCTAATTAATTATATCTAAATAAACCTTCTCATATACACCTTAAGGCTTAATAATCCTGGGTATATTGTTGATTTCGTATAGACAATAATACAACCATTTAAGTAAGTTAGATTTTCATAAATTTATTAAATTATTATACTAAAAAATATTTTTCATTTTATAGAGTTTTAGAAACAGGGCTTGATTGTGCTTTGAGTTATATTTTCAACATGAAAATATTATATGTAAAAGCAATTGGATTTTGCTTACTACCTATCTTTTATTATGTAATCTTGATATTTCTTTTGGCTATTGCAGAATTAATGAAGAAAGGATCAATTAAAAAAAATTATTATTTCTATATTTCTTGCTTCTTCGTAGCTCTTTTCACAATCCCCTCTGTTGTTTAATACTTAGTATTAGTATTATCTTGTAGATAAATAGGATTATAAAAATATATTACTGCTGATGTTTCTGAACTCTGTTACACTGAATAACACAAGTAGTATATAACCTCTTTGCTAATTCCAGGAATTATTTTATATGCCTTTTTAATTCCATTAGCTATGGTGGTCTTCCTTTCCTTTAACAAGCATAAGTTAACCTCAAATGCTTTTGAATTAAAATTTGGATTTCTCTATAGAGAGTATAAAAATGAGGTATTTTACTGGGAGACAATCCGTTTAGTAATAAAAGTAGTTATCTATACTGTCATAAGTATCTGGGAAGAATCTACTGAAGGGAAAGCTTTATTTAGCATATTGATGTTAAATTTCTATTATGTTTCTTTATAAAAAACATAACCATTCAAAAATATAAGATTAAATTTCTTAGAAGTAACATCTACTCAATTTAATATAATTTCTATGATGATAGCTCTGATTTGTAAATAGATTAATACATTCTTATTTACTTTGTTGGCCTTCACAGTTATACTAGGTTTAAATGGTATTTTCCTTTTCTATTTAGGAAAGGATTTCTATAAAATCCATAAAAGTACAATATTGAATCTTTGGAAACTAATGATAAAAGGTATTAAAAAATTACTAAGATTAAAATAAAGAAAAAGAATAGAATAGAATCCTATTAAGACTCTCAATGAAAAAGAGATAAAAATTTAAAAGGAATGGTTACTATTAAAATAATATGTTTTCATTTTTATCAGACTAAAGTAATTAAGAGTACCTATTTAATTGTACTCATAAGAAGTGTTTTATATCTTTAGTTAATTGAAATAAATAATATTACTAATGAACGAAGAATAAATAAGATAGTAAACAACCTCATCTAATAGAAATAATAATAACAGATCTTCTACTTAGTATTATATTTTGAAATTAAATGATCTTATTTATGAATTTATGAATAAAATGTAGGAGTCATAAAATAAAAATTTGATACAATTTAATCTATAAGATCATCTATGCTACTTATAAAATTTCTATGATATTAACTATGAAAAGGTTACTCCTTTAAACTTTATGACTAACTATGTAAAAGATCAAGATAATTAGGGAATAAGGTTAAGAGTTGATGTGGCTAAAAATAAAACTTTTGAATTAGATCCTCAAAATAAAGATTATAATGATCTTAAGTAATTCTACTCTGTTGGCAAACAAAAAGTAGTTATTAATAACTCATCTTCATAAAATCTAATAAATTAGTAAGATTTAGTATCTTAAAAAGTTCTTAAATAACAACAGATCAGATCAGATTTTCTTCTTTTTGATTTTGAAAATTATAATAGAGAGAAATTAACACTATCTAGTAATTCTGGGGAAGATGTGCATACATACTAATTTTCTCCTGATTAATAACTAAAAGCGAATCAAACAATAAGAAATAAAATAATTTAAGATTGTCAAATAAAACAAGCATCCTAGAAAGTTATTGAATTGAATTTGCATGAATTTGAAATAAATAATCTATAATTAAAGGAAAAAAATGATTTAAATAAAAGAATAGATGATAATTTAATTATATTTGATAACTAAAATGATGATGATTTTGAATGATCTAGAAAAAATTAGAAAATAAAACAGAATAGATAAATTAATTATGTTTGGTAGGCTGGGAGTATTATTTAAATAAATCAGTATTTATTATTTTTTTTACTATGAATTCATATAAAATGTTTAAATCAAACAATTGTAAATCTAATAGTAAAAAATTATTTTTATAATTTAATTTAAACTATCAGTTGTTCGTAATTCAATAAATTTATACTTTGAGATCTTTTTCAATTTCTTGGTAATTTCTGAATAAAGAATATCTTATAATAAATAAATCTAAAAATTGGAAATTCCCAAAAATATTAATGAAGACTATGAAGAAATAAATGAATATGAAGTTTAGAAATTTAAGAAGAACATAAGTATATAAATTATAAGGAGATAATAAAATAATTGCATTAAGTGAAAATAATAATCTTTAATATATATAAATTTAATGATTAAAATAGTAATTTGATGAATATTCAATTAAATTCAAAAACTAAGATAATCAAAAATAGTAGGTTATAGAATTATCTAGAATTGGTTTCAATTAAGCATTAAATCAAAAGTAGAAATGATAAAATTAATATTTTTTATGCAGGAATATTTTCAAAATATTAGATAATAATTTTTGAAGACAAATAAAAAGAGAAGAAGTTTTATGGCTCTCTCTCTCATTTTAATTCGTAGATAAGTCCTTGAATATATTTAATTTTTAGTTTATTTTATTTTCTACCATGAGATTTATTTTAATATAAATAAAGTTATAATTTTTATAAAATTTCTGCACTTTTCTTTATTTTAAAATTAAATATTCAAGAATCTAGTTTAGGACATTCAATCTTTATCCATATATTTATTTATGGATGTATTATTTATCATTCAGTAAATCTACTTGAATCTAGCATTCTTACGTCATTGTAATAATTATTATAATCAATATGAAATTCACTCTATTCTTCAATTAACATTATTTAACAATGTTAGCTTCAAGATTACGATTGATTATAGGTCACTTTATTAGGATTAATCATCATAAAAACGAACTTTTATATAAAATAAATTATTTGTACAGTGAAAACTCAAACAAAAGATATCAATAATACAATTAAAATAATAAAAACACCCTAAAATTTTAAGAAGTAGAAAATAGAATCAAACCAAATAAATAAAAAGTAATGGAAGAAAGTAAAGATTTATTATAGTTTCAACTTACCATTCATAAAATTATACATTAATAGTGTAAAAAATATTTCCATTTTAAATAATTAAGGCACTCCTAAAAGCAAATCAAAGGTCTTTGAAAGAATTTCAGATAATGATTTCTTTGTTCACTTTAGTCCAGATGTTGATTTTATGGCAACTTTAGAAGAAATGCTACACTTAGCAGAAAAGTACAATATGCATTACAGAGATGATATAAATGCCTTTGTAAAACAATTAAACATCAAGATCAAATCAATCCTAGTAACTTCCAAAATTGATGTGTATGGTGCCAAGTATTACACTGATGAGAAACATAATAAAGCTTTACGAAAGATTGCAGAAAAGTATCCTTTTTAGATTATGCTTCGTGGTGATTCAAATAGTTTCTACAGAGCTTTTATGCTTTCTAATATTATTTCTCTTATTTTGAACAAGAAAACTACTATTCTCATCTAATTGATGAAAGATATTGTTCAAATTTCAGATATGAATTTCAAGCATAAGAAAGTTAAAAGTAACAAAAGAAACATTGAATATCTTAAATGTTTCTTGTTAACTTTTCTTTATGAATGCGTTGTTTTCAGTTTAGGCTCTGAAGAATTCAAACTCAATAAATTTATTAAGCAATACAACTCAACTCCTATTGTAGACTTTGCAATTGTAGTTTTCTGTAGACATCTAATTCTTGATAAGTATGATAACCTCTCATATGATAACCAATACAAAACTTTAATTGATAAAAATAATTCTGATAAGATCTAGAATTTTTTAAATGGTTACTCCCTTGAAGCTGAAGATTTTATTTTCCCAATAACAGCATATGTAATTTATTATAAAATTTTATTTTAAGCTTAAATAATATCTCTACAATTGTTTTATATGTTTGAAAAGTCTATTGAAATAAAATAATCTTCAATTTCTTTTTTTAATTAAAGGCATTCTAAGTAGATTTAGTGATATAGAACTTATATAAGTAAGAAAATAAAAAGTACCTTACTACTGAGCAAAGTTATCCACCTCTTCCAAATTAGGCACCCAATGAAAAAGTTATTTTATGTTTTTAGAAAGATCATTTTGACTCTTTAATCTCAAAAGATATGTATGAGGCACATTTATCGGAATATGATGAGATTTAGCTTTTTGAAAATATTGATTAAGCTAAGAAAGAAAGAGAGGAAGGTCCAGAAGAAGATGAAGATGATCTCTTAGATGATTTGGAAGAAGATATGGATATGGATGTAAATGAAGATGATATTAATCCAGATGATAGATCATAAAAGGAATTAGAAGAATAATAAGGATAGGAAGAAGTATTTGAAGAAGATATGGAATTTGGTTAAGATGATAAAGGAGAAGAATAAGAAGAAAGTACTATGACTAGTGGAGAACAATAAAGAAAGAAAAAAGCTCCGAGAAATGAAGAAAAACGTGAATAAAAATCTGAAGATAACTTAGAAAATGATCTTTTGTTAGAATAGTAAAAAGAGGCTGAAGAAGAAGCTAGAAGATAAAAAGAAGAAGAGGATTTAAAGTAGAAGCTGCAAGAAGAGTAAATCAGAAAAGAAGCTGAAGAATAATAGAGACTTGAATAGGAAAAAAGAGAAGCAGAATAAAAAAGAATTGAAGCAGAAAAAAAGGCTGAAGAGGAGAGGCTATAAAAAGAAGCTGATGAGAAAAAAAAATAGGAAGAAGAAAAGGAAAGATTGAGAAAAGAAGCTGAAGAGTAACAAAGAATCGAAGCTGAAAAGAAAAAAGCAGAAGAAGAGAGACTCAAGAAAGAAGCCGATGAGAAAAGGAAATAGGAAGAAGAAAAGGAAAGATTGAGAAAAGAAGCAGAAGAATAATAAAGAATTGAAGCTGAAAAGAAAAAAGCTGAAGAGGAGAGATTGAAGAAGGAAGCTGATGAGAAAAAGAAGTAAGAAGAAGAAAAGGAAAGATTGAGATAAGAAGCAGAGGAAAAGTAGAGAATTGAAGCAGAAAAGAAAAAAGCTGAAGAAGAAAGGCTTAAAAAAGAAGCTGATGAGAAAAAGAAATAGGAAGAAGAAAAGGAAAGATAAAGAAAAGAAGCTGAAGAGTAATAAAGAATTCAAGCTGAAAAGAAAAAAGCAGAAGAAGAGAGACTCAAGAAAGAAGCTGATGAGAAAAGGAAATAGGAAGAAGAAAAGGAAAGATTGAGAAAAGAAGCTGAAGAGTAGCAAAGAGTTGAAGCATAGAAAAAAAAAGATGAAGAAGATAGACTAAAAAAAGATGCTGAAGAAAAGTAAAGAATCGAAGCAGATAAGAAAAAAGCTGAGGAAGAGAGACTTAAAAAAGAAGCTGATGAGAAAAAGAAATAAGAAGAAGAAAAAGAAAGAATGAGAATAGAAGTTGAAGAAAATGAAAGAAGAGAAGCTGCAAAGAAAAAATCAGAGGAAGAGAGAATTAAAAGAGAAGCTGAAGAAAAGATAAAATAGTAATAGGCAGAAGATAAACTTAAATTAGATTAAGAATAATAATAAAGAGATGTTGAAGAAAGGAAGAGAAAGGAAACTGAAGAGTAAAAAAAGAAGGAGAAAGAAAGAGCAGAGAAAGAGTAGCAAGAAAATGAGAAGAAGGATAAGCTAAAAAGAGAAGCAGAGTAAAAAAGAAGAGAGAGAAATGAAGGAGAACAAGAACAATAGCCTAATGATATCAATTTCGATGATGATGTTCTTAGATCTTAACAAAGAACTCAATAAAGAGATTAAGATAAGAATATTTCACTTAATGCTTAAAAAACCGATTCTTAACCAAATTAAAATCAAGCACCATAATCTAATAGTGATGAATAGAAAAAAGTTAGTCAAAGATAATAACTAAATTCATAAAACACAGGTAATTCGAAAAAATAACCTCAAAAAGAAAAAACTTATTGGATTTATATTGCCATTGGTGCAGCTGTCCTCTTTGGATCTATTGTAATAGATAAAGTTAAAAAGACTGAATTATAAAACAGTGCTATTAGTGCTATTAGAAGTAAGCTATGAAAACTGTAGAAATTATTGATGGATATCATCAAATTATTATTTACAAATTTCAATTTCTATGTTTTTTATATTTATTTTCAAATTAACTTTTCAATTTTTTTCATATATTTGTAATTATTAAATAGAATTATCAAATTATTTCTGTTAAAATATCCAAATAAAAAAAGATTTCGTTTTTAGATATTTACCTATCATAACTATGAAAATATTACTATTGTCTTATCTCCTAAATGTTTGCAAATTCTATTTGATATAATTGATTGAATAAATTTAAAATCTATCAAGAATATGATTATTAATTATCTTTTTGTTATTTATTTTTTATAATTTTGTTAAGAAATATTGAAAATAATAAACGAATATATTTTATTTCCTTTATTTATTTGTTTATCTTTCCATGTAAATAGATGATAGTATATTGAGCTTATCTATTCTCATATCATGATTACCTTAGATATCTTATAGTTGCATCATCATATTAATTAATGATAAATATTATTTGAAAGTAGGTTCTGATAAGAGCGACAAAAAAAAAGAAGAATTAAAGTTAATATTCTAAGTAAATTATTAAAAAGAAAAGTTGAAACAAATTTTTAAAATCTGAAGAACAGCTTGGTAGAAAAATCATTTTTCAAAGTATTTTATTGCATCAAATAATTTAATATTTAATCCTTCATATCTCATCCATCTCCTTCAAGTAACCAAATTTTATTTAATATATATTTTAAAGAAAATAAGCATTTTTAAAATATCTATTACCCAAATAGACTCATATGAACCAATAGAATATCAACCCTAATCAATAGATTTTTATAGATCCTAAGAATCAACCTCAAATAGGACAAGGTTATTAAAATTAGGCCTAAATTGTTTAACCAAATGGTAACCCATAATTAATTCCTCCTTTTTTAAATGTTTAATAAGGTATTTAAAACAATGGTTTTTAATAAAATAATGTAAATATGGGCTAATAATTAAATCCATAAATTAATTGGAATATAAACAACTAAGCATAAGAATATCTATAAACAAATCCACATTTAAATTAAGGCAATTTCAATAATAATCCTAAATAGTATCCTTAAACATTTCCAGCTACCTAATAGAACAAATGTCTAATTCAAGCCAATTAATTATAAGAGAAAGGTTAGTAAAACGATAATAGTTAGTAATAAAGGAATTTTAATTAATAAGATAATTAGAATTAATAATAGAATTCTCAAAATAATAATTTAATTCCTCTATAGCAAAATAATCAATATCCATCATTTCCTTTTTAAATACCATAGTAATAATAATAGGGATTAAATTAAATTACTAGTTAGCCCAATTAATAATAATAGCTAACCAATAACAAATTGCCTTATAACATCACTAATAACAGTAATCCATAAAATTAAAAACCAGTCAATTTTAATGGAGGTAATTAACTTACAAATTTAAATTAATAATAAATTCAATAGAATTTTAAATAGAATTTATAATAATATCCTCCATTTTAATAGCAGTTTATTCAACCAATAAATTAACAATTGGGTAATGCAGGCTAAAATGAAATTCTGAATAACAATTTATAGAATTAGCAATAAGAATCTAACAATACTTTTGTTTAGAATTAATATAAACAGAGCTAATAATAATTATAGGTAGGTTAAAAATAATAAGAAAATAATGAGAATTTAACGATGAGAGTTTATTCAAACCATAATAATCAAAATTAAACTCCTGAAAATCTAAATCCGTTTAATATTACTCAGAATCAAATGGTAAATTTATAGAAACCACCTTAGTAAATAAATTAATAGAATTAATAATAATTTTAATAATAATAGTAACTTCAATTTTAGTAATCAATAGGATAATAATCTTTCTAAAAACAACAAAATAATAGTGAAAATATTGCATCTTAAAAAAACTTAAAGATAGAATAATAATAATAGTAAGACAAATTAGTAGTATAAAATCCAAATAATGATTAAATCAATACAAATAAGGAATAAAAAAACATTATTTTTAATCAATTTAATACTAATTAAAATAGCAATAATTAAGCACCACCTTTAAATCTTAATTAGAATTAAAACTAAATCAGTTAGCCATATATTTTGTAATAGGATTTATAATAGGGAAATAAAATTAGTTTAAACTAAAATCATGAGCAAAATAATTAATAATAGAAGCCTTAATTTAATGCACAAAATCAATTTAATATTACCTCAAATCCAACTCAAGGTTAAAATTCTTAAAATTAACCATAAGTTAATACATTCTAAAGTAATGGTAATGCTAATATAAACCTATACCATTAAAATAATATGAATTAATAATAATAAGCAAACCAATAACAATAACTACAATAATAATTAAATATCTAATAAAATTAAACTATTAATTAGAAGATTAACAATTAGATTAATTAAGGCCAATTAATCTAGAACTAAATGAATAACCCAATAAATTTCATTTAAAATAATTAATAATTGATAAATCAAAAGTAAATCTAATAAGGTGTCTATCAAAATAATGCATTTCCTATAAGCAATTAACTTTAATATAATTAAATTCCTTTTAACAATTAGTTTTAATAATAGAATTTCCAAAGTACTAATAATCCTGTTTCTACAAATAATAATATGTAGAATTAACCTAATTTTCCAATCTAGTAATAAAAGTAAAATTAAAATGAATAAGTCTATCATCAACAACAATAATAAATATAAAATATCTAACGTTATTAAGGAGTTCTAAATAATTAAAATAATGAATAATAACTGTAGTAGTAATTATAATAATAGCAACAATAATTAAACTAATAATAGTAAAATAGCTAATAATAATAAAAGTAATAAATGAGAAATTAAAATGAATAAGACAATCCTCAATAATAATAATAAATGTAAAACTTTTAAAATTAATAAGATATCCAAAATAATTAAAATAATGAAATATAACTGCACTAGGAAATATAATAATAGCAACAACAATTAAACTAATAATAGAAAAATAGCTAACAATAATAATAATAATTAGATAATTAATTGTTAAATTAAATGAATGATTAAGAAATTTTATAGAAGGATTAGAATGATTAATAATCTCAAAATTAAAGTTAAATAATAAATGATTAAACTTAACTTCAATAATAAACTGATATAAATTTAGATTTGAATAGACTCATAAGTTTTAATTAATTAAAATGTACTGTGTCATCAATTCTAGAGATATTTAATAATTAATAGGATATTATAATCATTATGGAGGAGTGTGATTATTACATGAAATAGAAGTTAAATAAAAATTAATTAGCAAACGCTAAAAATCTACTAGACTTCAATGTTAAATCTTTATCCTCTTTCTCTTCATTAAAATCCTATGCAAATCAAAACATAAATAGCTAATAACTTTAAAGTGCATATTACAAAGTTAACGAAGACTTTCCTATATAAATTGTTATTAGAGGTGATGGAAATTGTTTCTATAGATCAATTATATTTGGATATCTAATAAAGCTTTTGGTTGAAAACAATTCAAAATCCTTTTTAAACATTCTTAGATTAGTGAATCAAATCAATAATTTATCTTATTAAATTGAGAGAATCAACGAAAATAAAATGGAGCTTACTCAGGAATTTAAGTACCATTTCTTATATTTTTGGATTGAGAAATTCATTCAATACTAATAAGAAAAGAAATTTACTTTATATAGTCTCTATGAGGCATACAATAAAGAACCTTTTGTAGATACCTCTTGTGTGGTTATTTGTAGAAATATTATTCTCAACAAGTTCAACTATTTATGTAATGATCCTGATTATTGTTTTTTCATCACAGATGAAAATAAAAAAAAATGTCCATAGTATTTACTATAATATGGATAAGAAGCGGAAGATGTTATTATTCCAATTGCAGCAAAAGTAAATTATTATTTTAATTTAATGAAAAAAAGAATTTCCTTGAAATTAAAAGTTTTAACAAATTTACATTAATATTTTATTGATAAATAAAATAATAGGCATTTTAAGTAGATTTAATTGTACAGAATCTTTATCGTTAACAAAATGATATAATCACTGATAAGTATGATTATAAAAACGATGATAGTGTCCTCTCTAGTGTTTTATCTGTACTTTTTACTAAAGGGCATTACAACTGCTTATTTGATAAAAAATTCTATGAAGATTACAAAGCTCATTTTTAAATAGATGGAGACTAATTTGAGGAAATATAATAAAATAATATATAAAAAGATCAATAAGAAGAAGAAAAACGATAATAAGAAAATCAATAAAGAGAAGATATATCACAATACCAAATGCCAATTCACTCAAACCTACATTAGGACTAACTAAAATCAATATTATTAGAAGAAGAAAATATTATTTTACAGGAATAATTAAGAGAATTTGTTTGCTCTTACTGCTTCCGTTTGAATAAAGGATTGGTTATAAAATTTGTAGGCTATTAACTTTGCCTAGAATGCTTAGATACTGAATTAAAAAGTAAAAGTAAAAAATATGATAAAAGTATAAACAAATTTATTGACTCATTAAAAAAGAAAAGAAAATGTGATTAGTGTAATTAAGCTAATTAAACTCCAGCTTTATTTACTTAATTTAGTTTTAAAACTTCTATTTTTTTTGTTGAGGTAACTAAACATTGCTGTGTAAAATGCTTGGATAAAGTTACTCTAAAGTATAAATATCCTAAATACAGAATTGTACAGTTTTTTAATGAAATAAATAATCCTTGCTTTAATTGTAAAGTAGAAAAGAATCCATTAAATATGATTATTTATTTTAAAAATGGAAAATATAAATTGTACATAGTAATATGTAAGAAGTGCTATTAAAATGAATATTCTAATTTTTTTAATGGTATAAATAAAGTATAGAAACATTATAAAGATTTTTATAATAAATGTTCTAAATGCAAATATCTAGATTAATCTTTTGATTATAAAGGCAAATTATATTGCACAAAATGTTTAAATCAAAATTATTAATAAATTAAATCAGATAAAGAAAAAGAAGAATTAGTAAATTAAGTATTCAAAGATATATATATTAAAAAATTATGTATAATATGTTTATCTTAAAAAAATAAACACGATATTGAAGTATCTGTTTTAGTTGGCTAGGAATCTTAGTAGTGCTAAGTATGCAGTAGATGTATGAAATAAATAATTTAATTAAAACCAAATATTGACACATATAATATAAAATCCAAATATCTTGATAAATCAATCTAAATTATAATAAGTAGCTAGGAGTTATAAATTTATTTTAATACACAAACTTAAACATATAAATGATTGTTAGCTACCATAACAGAGCATCTATCCTTAAAAAGCTATAGATTTTATTGTTTATTCATTTTATATTTTATGTTATTAATTTAATCGTAATAACTTAATTAAATTTTGTAAATTAATTAATTCTACTACTATAATATATCTATAAAAGCTCTTTATAAAATGCATGAATTTATACGAGAATTTTCAAAACAATCTTAATAAAGAAGAAGAGATGATATTTATTATTTATTATCTTTAATACTTCTTAATTTTTATAAAGCTCTTTGTAAGGCTTTTCTTTAATAAATCTAACTTGTTTGCTTGATTTATTTTCAAAAATAATTATGTTTAATTAATTTTTTACGAGAATCTTTAAATTAAAAATCTACTTAATTATTTTTACCTAATATGTTTGTTGTTTGTGAGCCTAACAAAATTTAAAGAAATTATAGTTTATCATTGAATAAACGTTAGGATTTAATTATAATTTCAAGTAGAGCTCTAATCTAAGAAAAATATAAGCTAAGATTAATAATAAAAACAGAAGTATTATTTTAATTTTTAATAAAATGAAAAGAAATTTAAATTTTATTTAGGTGAAGTATTGTTATCAATTTATGAATATTGTTTTATTAAAATTTTAAAGTATAACCTTTTAATTGTAATAATATTCTTGAATGAAAATTTAATAATCAGAGTAGAAATGTGGTTGATATTCGATATAGTGGTAACAATAGTAATCAGAAAAGGTTTATAAGAAATTAATGTAATGTATGTATTGATCTAATTGAAAATATTATTTTGTTATTCAAAATTGATTGAATGATTGAATATCAATCATAGCCTTTGTATGAATGAATAAATGAAGTATTATACTAACAATGATTTTTCTATTTGATAAAGAGAAAATACAATAATGTTCTTTAAATATCTGGGTGCTTTCATACAAAAATTCAATTTCGATATCAAATAAAAAATTTGATAGACCTAACAATAACACCAAAGTGATTTGTAATATGAATGAAGAGACAGAAAATAAGTAATAAAGAAGAAGAAGAAGAAAATATTAATCAAAAGTTAGAAAAGTATAAACAAACAATATTAGAAAAAAGCAACCCAACCCATTAATTTATTAAAGAAATCAAATAAACAATCACTTAAAAGAAATAACAAACATAATAAAGAAATCAAGGAAAGTGCTTGTCTAACAAACAGATACACTAACCATTATTTTTAATCATTAATATTCAATAATTAATTAAGTTAAAAGTAAAAGGGAAATAATCCCTATCATAGAACAAGAAAGAGAGTGAATAACAGAATAACAACAATAAATCTTACTTATTAAAAGGAATATCTAGTAACTACTCCATCCACCATCTTCTAAAATACCAAGCATTAAAACACAAGTAATAAAGCTACTTACACTAATAGAACAGTATTCTATTCAGACAAGTCGATATTTCACTTGAATTATTGGTAGGAAAGAACTTTAGTGAAAGAGAACTCATTTATTTCATTTGCTACAGGGTTTATTTACTGCCATCATAGATCAAAATTAATAAAGGCAATAAAATAGAGTTAGCTAAAGTATTAGTAAAAGTATAAAATAGCTCAGAATAAAAGACAATAAAATCGATAACAATAGCTTTCTGTTTCAGCTAATATCAATAAAACAAGAAAAGAGGGATTTCCTCAATATTATATTACGATTCATCTATCAAGTCTTTGATAAAGTTATAAAATGAATTCATCACCTATTTCAAATTCAAACTCATTTTTGGGTTTTGTCCCATCTATGGTTATATAACATTTGCATTAAAAGAGTATATTGATGGAAAAAACAAAACTACCTGAAAAGTAATCTCTTAAATCAGTAGTTATGTTTGCTGATATTAGTGGTTTCACCAATTTGACAGAAACCCTGAGTAAAAGAGGACCAGAAGGTGCTGAAATTATTGCTTTTGCTATCAATCGTTACATGGAATTGATGGTTAAAGAAATTGGTCGTTCTGGTGGTGATATTTTTAAATTTGCAGGTGATGCAATGATCGTAGTTTGGCCTCCTCCCAAGTAAGAAGGCTAGCTTTAAAATACTTGCCGTTAGGCAGTGTAAGCCGCACTTTCCATTCAATCTAAATTGGACAATATGAATATCACTGATGGTGTGAAACTCTCAGTTAAAATTGGTTTTGGTGTTGGAGACTTTTCAATTATTTATGTTGGTGGTATTTTCGGTAGAGCTGAATATTTACCAGCAGGAGATCCTCTCACTCAAGCATTTAGCGCAGAACACGAAGCAGAATCTGGAGGTGTTATCAATTGCTCATAATAAATCTATGATTACATAAAAGACCATTTTGATATTGAGGTTAAGAATCCACACCACAAAATTTACTAAGTTAAAAAAGTGCGTGAAAAAGTTATGGTAATGATTCTAACCATTCAATACCTCATTTTATTTTCAACAACTCTAAATCAAATAATAAAATTTACCATAATAAAATTTATTAAATGAGCAAACTGCTTTAAAAATTAAAAATATTATTTATATAAATTACCTCATACTTACTCTAAATAAGTTACTAAATGATTGATTGATTGATTGATTGAATGATTTTGATTTTCATGGTAGATGAATAAAAAAGAATAAAAAGTTCTTTATGATTTATTTATTGCTACGGCGGTTAACTATTGAAGGAAAGAGAGTGGATATTTTCATAATTGATAAATCGTTTTATCTTTGCTGTCATTTTTTTAGCAGATATTACACAACAAAATTAAGGATTATAAAAGTGAATTAGTGGTTAAATTTTACTGATTTTTTTAGGATACTATAATATTGCTACAATTATCGCCACAAAAAAAATAAACTTTCAACTAATCATAAAATCTTTCGATTTTTTGAAAGTAAGTTTAATTTTAACTATTTAAATACCTCTCTCTATAGCTAATTAGTCATTTAATAATATTAGAGATAATATTTTTGACAATATCACTACAGTTTACACCTTTTAAAAAGATAATTTCGAAATTGAGATTTATATTATTGCTTAATTTAAATAAATTAACTATTTAATTATTCATCAATCAAAAAGAGGATTTATATTTTTAACTCATATATCTTAATTAAAATTAAGAAAATGAGTCATTTTATATTATTATTAGGCAAACATTTCATTTTTTAATTGATAAAAATTAGGTTAAAGCTGATGCCATGATGATCAAAGATAAAATGAAAACTTCTGATATTGAAAAGATTAAGAATGGTGTTTTGTAATACGTCCCCCGTTCCTTATAGGCTTACATTTAATATGAATAAGAATAATGGAGTTCAGAATTAAGAGTCGCCACAATTATGTTTATGAATATTGGTATAGATCTCTCAGATTGCGCCGATCAAGAAGGTTTAAATAAAATACAAAAAGTTATTGAAAGTATTCAAAAGTGTGTATATATGTACGAAGGTTCTCTAAATAAATTCTTAATGGATGATAAAGGTTCTACATTAATCGTTGTGTTTGGTCTACCTCCAATTACACATTAAGATGATGCAGTTAGGGCTGTTCTTTGTTCTTATGCTATCAGAAAATAACTCAGTAAAATAAAATTTCTTTTTTTTTTCATGATTTTACTTGCCTGTATTTTTAAATAAAGAAAGCAATTAACGCTTATTTTTCTTTTAAATCTTGTTAGATTATTTTATTTTTGAAAGTTTTTAATTAAGTTAATAAATAAAACATTCAAGAATTTGATGGATATAAATTTTCAGATAATAACATTTCTTTTTTCATTTTTGACAGAATTCAATATTTACCTTATTCGCACTTTATTATGCCAAATAAAATCCCTGTAAGCTATAATTGTTTTCCCGCTTTTGTTACTTGAGTTTTTAATCATAAAATAAAATTCCCTTTTTTTATAAATTTATTTCAATAAACAATAAATAAATTATTCACATGATAGTTAAGAAAATATATTTCAACGAAATAACAGATATATTTCTTACTTTCGAAAGTATAGATACTTTAAATTATGTTCTAATTTTTTGCTTTTAGCACCTTCCTCTTTCAAAAACTTTTATCCAATATTATCATTTAATATATAATTTATACTTCTCACCATCAATTCTTAACAAAATTATTCCCCTAATTCTAGGATTTTTTGATATTAATTCCTTTCTAATTTTTTGGAGGGTTTATTTATTTTTAAAAATCATTAAATTTGAGGAAAATTATTGTCTTCAAATTAATTGGTTAAACCCAATAAATAGATATCAACCTACAAATAATTTTATTATAATAAATTTCCTTACTCTTAAATATATTGAATGTAAGTAAATTGACTTTAAAAAAATGAATAATTGATTTATGAAGATGTAAATAAAATAACTCCAACTGTATGATTATGATGATTTTTATATCATCGATAATATTCTATTATACAAAAGATAGAAATAAAAATTTTTAATTTTATCCTTTAATTATTTTCATATAATCAAAATAAATTATAATTTTAGAAAAGTAAAACTGCAAGTGCAGTATTGGTATTGGTACTGGTCTAGTTTTTGCAGGTGTGGTTGGAACAAGTGGTAACAGAAGAGAGTACTCAGTTATTGGTGATAGTGTCAATTTATCTGCTCGTATCATGTAAAAAGCTTGTTCAGAACAAGATGACTAATTCAAAGTGATGTGTTCCTATACTACTATGCAATAAGCATAGAATAAAATTTCATTTAAATTTAAAGAAAGCTGTAAATTCAAGGTATTAATATTAATGAGCATAAATTCAATAACTCATTCAAATATAATTATAAAAATAGGGTAAATCTATATATCTTCCAATCTATTATCCTCTTGAAATGACAAATAAACAATTGAGTGAATTAGATAGAGAAAATAGATTCCCATCTTTGAGAACTCACTTATTCTCATTTCCTATGGATGCAGAAGATAAAAGTTAGAAAAAGAAATTTTTTACTATGATGTTGGGAAGAGCTAATGAATTTTAAGAAGCAAAATTCGCAGTTTTTAAGTTTTTAGATCAAAGTGATTCAACTAATAATACCTAAAAAGGATGTCTTTTAATTTCAGGTGATATGGGAATTGGAAAGAGTCTTTTCCTTAGAAATTTAATATATTAAACATAGGAATATATTGATAAAAACCATAAAAAGATAGCTTATAAATATAATGAGAGACCAAATATTATTATATCAAACCTCGATCCATCAAATAAATTCAAAAAGATGAATATCATGAGACATATTTTGAAAACAATAATTGAAATCATTGAGCAAAGAGTGTTGGATGGAGAAAAGTCTTAAATTAACATTAATAATTTTCTTGATAGCGGAAAATGTAAAACTAACTTAGAAATTGAATGAAAATAATGTTATATTAATTGATATTATGTTTAAAAAATAGTTTAATAAAATAAGCTTAAAATACCAGAAAGTGATGATAAAGAAAGTTAACTAAAAAAGAAATAGTTAGAAAAGAGAATTGCAGACTTTAAAGAAATTTGTGGCTTAACTGAGTACAATTATGTTGAGAATTTCCCTCCTCCTTTCAATATGATGAAAGAAAAGGAATTCATAGAAAAGCATAAGGAAGAGAAAAGAGAACTTTCGTCTCTAGCCATGGAAATATTTTCTATTTATTTTGATTAACCATTACAAAGTAGAAGATGTAAGCATAATATTTCGAATTACTATAATTATTAATTTTATCTTGACTAAAAAAAGATTCACAAACCTCTGCTTCCAGTATAGACTCATATAGTGGGTCTCCTAAAAAACCATCAAAGGAAAGAGTCGCTCCACTATTCTTATGTTTAGAAGATCTTCAATATGCTGATGCCGTTTCTTTTAGAGTTATTGGAGACATACTCAAAAAATTCAATAGAGTCTATGTCATTGGTGCAATTAGAAACTCTTCATTGGAGAAACCTAGTTTCCCAAGCCCTTTCCTTCCTTCTTAAGAAATTTTAAATTAGAAATCAATCCGTAGATTTTAGAAAAAACTGTGCCAATCTGATCCTAATGTTAGCAACTAGTATAACTATGATAGTGGTATTTACACTTATATCATTTTCAATATAAGATTAAGCTAATTTATTTTAATATAATTTAGATACTAAAACAGATTTATTCAAAATGATAGAACTTAAAGGGTTGAAGATGGAGGAAATTAAGAGTTTAATTAAAGAAGTTTATAATCTTGAGAAGTTTTGTTACATTGAGAAAAAAGAAAATCCAAATGATAATTAGTAATAAAATACAGAAAAATAAAATGGGAGTGGTCATACTGATTAAAATAACCACAATAATTAATAAAATTAATAAAATAACAAGAATAAACTTAGTCAAGAAATTGAAATTAGAAATAAAATAGCTAAGTATGAAGAAGATAATTTCAGCTATCTATTCTTTTCTAAAATAAAATAAGATTTAGTTTATTTCCCAGACCACTTATTTAACAACTTTTTGTACCTCAAAACTTAAGGAAACCCCCTATAGTCTTTACATTTTATAGAAAATCTTATTAAATAAAAACTCCTTATAATAAAAAATACTAACATTCAACCTAAAGGAACTGATGAGGAAAACGAGTTACATAATTTGTACAACTATGATGATTTAGAGCCTAAGACTGGATACTTGACATAGCATTTAAAGAAAGCTATTATGATTGAAGATTTGATAACAATTGATGTACCTTTATGTAAATAATTCTTCATAATTTTAATTGAAGATTTAGAAATACAATTTATTTAAAAAATTAAGGTAAATATAATGCTAATACTCCAATTTAGGATAAGCTTGGGTGCTTAGATACATTAATTTTAAAGATTGCTTCAGTTATAGGCGATATATTCGATTTATAAACTTTATCTAAGGTTCATCCATTTGGCAATGTGCTCAAAACAGATAAGCTTATCGAAACATTAAATTCTCTAAATGAATAGAATGTCTTAGAAATTGTTGATTAAAACGAAAATAATGTAATATATAGATTCTGCAATTCTTTTGTCAGAGAAACCCTTTATTAGCGCTTAATCTATACTTAGAGAAGACAAATTCACTTAATTGTTGCAGAAACACTATAAAATATGCTATCTTTACCTCATAATCAAGATGAGGATATAGAAAAGTTAAAATATTAATGGCTTCTTGGAGAAAATACAGTATTTTATTATTTTTTAGATAAAATTATTTGTTCCTTCTAAATCAACTTACAATATTTTATTACTAATAAACAGAAAGATATTTCAATATCCAATTTACCCCACAAAGCTAAGAGATCTATTATAGTGAAGAAGATTCAATCATAACTATCAGTATCTTCAAGCACTTCAAGTACAATGATTAAAGAAGATTATTTGTAGAAGAAATCTGACATTAGTAAATACAGCTGGTCTATTCGTTATGTAATAATGAGTACAAAAGACATAAGGTAAATTTATCTTAGATAATTTATTAATAAAATAAATTAAGCTAATCGTTTTAATTCATCAAAATAGATATTACTACCACAAAGAAGATTCAAAGGATAAGCCAGAGGAATATTTAGGTGCTATCCCTTTAAGATTTATTTATGAAGTTAATATGTTAGATCCAAAAGAGTATGGTAGAAAAGATTATCCTTTTATTATTAAAGCTAGTACTTGGTATAAGAAAACAAAGTAATGTCCAAAGAGAGATTTCTATTTCTCATGCACAACAAAGGAAGAATATGAAGTAACTTACATTATCAAGGAAATAATTAATTTTATATTGTTTAATTTATTAAATAGGAATGGTATATCTACTTAAATATTGCTAAAACTAAGGCTTTACAAGATGAATTCCACAGAGAATATGGTAAAGTTAACATCTTGAAAGGAGCAATTGATATAGATATTACTCTCAAAAGCTTCCTTGAATAAAAGAGAGTTCAAGTTGTTGAAAAAACTGTTAAAAAGAGTAGAAGAAATACTACAGTCAGCTCATAAAATAGTCCGTTTAGTAAAAAAATAAAAGAGTAATTAATTATTTTTACTTTAATTAAAAAATATTATTATAATATACCTTATCCTTAAGAAAATTTATTTTATATCATATTTAAGGATTCAATTAAAAATATTTTACAAATTATACTTTTTAAAAATCTAAACTTTAAATTTTTTTGAAGGATTTTTGAGCTTTAAATTTAATCTAATATTTCTTAAACAATAGTAAAATTAAATAAGAGGTAGAAAATAATGAAGCATTTAACTTGAATTAATTGAAAGAACAAGAAAGCTTAAAGAAAAATGTTGAATTATTCATAAAAAGAGGTATGATTCTGTTCTTCAGTCATATATTTGCATAGTCCATACATAAGGATGGTATAGATCAATTTGGTGAGTATACAACAGATGCATACAGATAAACAAATTTTGCTAAAATAAACAAATAATAAATAAATTCTGGTTTTCGTTCACAAACAAGCTTATCAGTAACTGAAAAGGATCACGAAAACCTAACGCAGAAGGCTTCTGTAGATTATGATATTTTACCTTCTGATTTAGATAACATAAGCAAAACTCCTATTCCAAATCAACTCTCTCCTAACATTTAAACAAGAATTAAAAATTCAGAATCTGAATCTAATAACTTTAAAAAAAGAGTCACTATTTTCAATAACATAACTTCTGAGAATTCTTCCCCATCTCATAAACCAAATGCCGAATCTTCTCCTTAAAAACGTAAATCTATCTTAATGAAAGCACCTTCTAATAATAATAATCAAGTTGGAATTGTTGATAGCACAAATTTCTAAACTCCAGTTTAATAAGAACACAATCTATTAAATATTAATGTTAATCCTAAACCTAATGGAACTAGTAGTGGTAGTGGTAATAGTAGTTATCGAAAATTAGATAGTTCAGAGTAAATATAAGACCAACTGAGTAAAATTGGCAATACTTAGAATGGAATTAACATTGGGTAAATAGTCTTAAATAAAATAAGTTATGAAAATAATTAAAGTGAAAACTCGCCTCAAGGTAACTCTACAGCTGCAAGTTAAAACACATTTAATAATAATAATAATAACAATAACAATAATAATAATAACAATAATAATACATAATTTTAAGGTATGAGCAATAATTATGAATTCCCTTAAAATAATATCTAAGATAAATCAAAATCTACAAGTAAACCACCATTATCATCAAGACCACCACTATCTCCTAGTGTACCCCCAGGAATTAACTCAGCTTTTAAATAGCAACTTGAATCTATTCCTTAGTAATCAAGAGAACAATCAGTGGAATATTTTAATGATATAAATGTTTCGCCAATTCAAAGAAGTATCTAGCCAGGTCAAGAAGGAAATTCGTATTAGATTTAGTAACCTCTCAAGAAATAATTGCAAATGACATCACCATTACTTAATCATAAATAAGAAAATGAATTCAACGACATTAAATAAGCAAATTATGAAAGAATTGATAGAATGGATGGTATGGGTAGCTATTAAAATAGTAATAATAGAAGTAGAATGGATAATTAATCACCAAATGAGTATAGTCCACCCACTCCTAACAGAAAGAGCATATCCCCTCATTCATAGTAATTAAACAGTGGAAGGTAATACTAACAAGCAAAGAATACAAATGGTAATATTAATGATTTAAAAAGATCTAGCACTCAAAGTACCCTTCCTTTATATCTGAATATGTAATCAAATAATACAAACAGCTACTATGTAAGTAATGCAAACAACTTAAGCTACAATTAAAATAATGAAGGAAATAAAAATTTCAGCATGCTGTTAGTTGATAGTAATAATAATAGAACTTCTCTAAACTCTTCTCCTTCGATAAACCCTTTCCCAAGTTAGGTATTAAACTAAAATAACTTCTAATTATAAAACAATGAAAATAGCTCTCGCTATTATTATTAAAATGCTGTTGATATGTCTCATTATAAGAATTAATTTGAAGATAATAACAATAGTATGTACCATTAGAATTAATTCAATAACTCTTAAATCAGGCATCCAGAATAAGCTGGAATGTCGTTTGTGAGCAAGAGATAGAATGAGTCCTTCAATGAGTTATAAGATGATTAGTATAGAGGTAGAATGTCGTCAAGTAATATGAATACATCATCTGAATTATCGAGAAGAATTAATAGCTTATCTTCAAATAAAAGACCATATAAATACGATCATCTAGATAAATAAGCTACTAATATTTCAATCTCTAGCATCAACAATTATTAAATAGATGGTAATTATTTTTTAATATTTTTTCTTAACTCAATCTAAGCACATTTAAGTAATTTTGATAAATTTTTTATTTTTAAATTAATAGAAGTTTATAAAGCCACTGCTTTAATGAATGCCTAGTCTATAAAAGGAGAATTAAATATTATTAGTGGAAAAATATATAATGTCACCCTCAGTAGAAATCACAAAGATTATGTGAATATAGTAGAAAATAATAAATAGGGAACATTCAAAAGGAATATGTTTAATTTCTTTAACAATCCTGAATTGAATACTTACTAGAATAATTCATATATCAATGAATCATTCACACAAAGATTTAATAAAGAATTTGATAATATCTAAATGAATAATTCTTAATATATGGATCCTCTTTCTTAAGTTAATAATATCTCTATGGATAATCCAAATGCTTCTCCCTAAACAAAATTCAAATAATTGGGCAATTTAGCTCCTTTGTACATCTATTAAAAATAGAATGAATAATAAGTTTAGAAGAATAGTTTGAAGAATAATATGACATAATTCTATTGATTTCGAATTGGATAACAATCACACTTTAATAAATGAGTAGCTAGCTAGTTTGCCTAACTGACTATTATGATAATAATTATAATTTAAACTTCTGAAAAAAAGAATGAGAATGCAAAAAAGCATTTTCAATAAAATATAAAAATATAAAAATAAATAATTTAAATCATCTTAATAATAATTCCTTCCTTACTTCCCTTTTGTTTATAATTTTTGATACCATAAATAATAATCAAGCTATAAATAAAATTAAATAAATATGTATAAAATAATCTCTCGTTCTCATTTAATATTAAATGTATTACATCATCCATTTTACTTCACCTTTATTTCTTAAAGAAATCAATTTACCTGCTTGAAACCAATTCTCTCAACCTTATAAATACAATTATATAAAAACCTTAATGTATATTCATTCCATCCATTTTCTTAAGTATAGCTATTTAATAAATTAAAGAAAATTAATAAAATCAACAAGTTAATTATCTTACTTTTTCTATTATTTTTTAAATATTTGTTTTATTAGTTAATTGATAACTAAAGTACTTTTGTTTGACAGTATAATAAAAAATTGTATATTTATTGACAGTAATTTATTAAGGTTACGTAGCTTTAAATTAAAGTATTAAATAAATTAAAATAATCTCTTTACAATTAAACAATCACTTCCAATATTTTTTTAAAATATTAAAAAAGTGAAGATACAGAGAATTGGTTCAGTGATAAAAAACAGTCTTGAATAGTTAATAATATGTTTTTATTTAAAAAATTAGGAAATGAAATTAATTATTAATGCTATTTAACTAAATTGAGTATATTTTAAAATATATAATTATTTAAAGAATTTAATATACTTAATTAATATTACCTAATCTATTTCTTTTAATTTATCGATTTTGTAGCTTTTAAACCTTCTATTTTTAATAATTATACTATTGTATCACTTTATTACATAAAATATTTTTTAGTATGATTTTCATTATCCTCTGTAAGGCTTAAATTATTATTATTATTTACTATTCACTCTTTTATTTTTAATTCATTAGCATCATTCTCATTGATTTTACCAATTAATATATCCTTTATTACTCTTCTAATAATTATTTTTTAGTATCTTTAAGTTTATATATAAAGATTGATTTTAATAATTAGAATATAGTAAACAAGTAAAGCTCTAGTCAACAATTTATTCCTCTTTTTCCTTAATTTAATTTATATTAAAAAGTAATCAATCTTATATTATATTCCTTCTTTGATTATGTTAACTCTAAGAATTAATTTAACCCTGATTTATCTTAACAATCAGCTCAAATAATTGAATATCCTTCTTTTATTGCTTAATCTACATTTTATTACACTATTAGATTTTTACTTATTAATTTGTTTATGATAAAATATCTTTCATTACTATGCTTATTTCTCTCTACTCATCTATTATTACTTTGTCATGCATGTGTTTTGTATTCATCCTTAAATTCTATATTAAACAGTTCTTTAATATTGTAAATTGTATCTTCAATTTAGCGTTCTATTTTCTATTAAAACTTTTATGTATTTTATATTACCAGTCATTAATTTATGTAGTTCAATTTATTAAAACTAATTAAAATTACTCATTTTTTATAAAGATTAAAAAAGATAGTTAAAAATACTGGTTAGTAATAATCTTAAGGTAAAATTTGCTTCTATAAAATAATAAATTCGAGGTAAACATATATAAATTTTAAGTAAAATTTAATGGTACTGAAATATTGACTTTGGTTCATAACCTTAACCTCTTCTATATTTTATTTGATTAAAAATTTTTGATCAGGATATTGAGAAATATAATTTATTTTTTTATGATTAGGTATAAATTTTTTCTAATCAGAAAAGATATACTAAACGTGTGACGATGATTAACTAAAATAAAAATTATTAAAGATTTTTTTCAATCATCTGTCAATAGATTCTTCTAATAATTAAATCGTCAATTTATTATTTATTAATTGAAGAAATGACTCAAAGCTTGTAATTATTCTATCAAATTCAGAGAGAATTGACTTAATCCTTAATAATAATTATTAATTAAAAAAAAAATATATCTTTTCAAATCATTCTAATTTTAGAAAACAAATAAAGTTAAAAATGTACTTCCAACCCCAAGGACACGGCCACGGTCACCACCATCATCACCAACACCATCACGGTGGACATCAACAAACTGGTGGTTATTAATAACCCCAAGTTTTTAGCAATGTCACAATCAGATCCTATACTAACCCTCATCATTATATGTTTGTTTCTAATGATAATCACAGAAACTTTAACTCAGATTTTGATGTTAGAACTCACACTTCTCATGAAGAAAGAAATAAATTCCAAATTGAACATTTTGGTAATGGTCTTTGCACTATTAGACACTAAGCTTCTGGCTAATACTTATTCGCTGCTGATGACGGTAGTAGAAGATATAATGAAGATTTCGATGTTAGAACTCACCCTCATATTGAAGAAAGAAATAAAGTTCACCTCTTAAAAACTCAAACCCCTGGTGTCTATGCTATCTAATTATCCACTAAGCAATAATACATCTTCTGCTCTAATGATGGTGTTAATGGTTATGGATAAGACTTTGATGTTAGAACTCACCCTCACATTGAAGATAGAAATATGTGGTATATTGATGGTTTCAATTATTGAAGTAGCAGTAACAATAAATGAATAAAATAATTTGCCTATATCTTAACTTAATTTAATAACTATTATATTTTGTATGTAAATCTACTCAATTTCCATATGTAGTTTAACTTCATTTTCTTTCCCTTTAAATGATTATTCTTAAAATTATTGCAATCTGATCTAATTCTTTCTCTACTATTAGAATAATTTTATAGATAAGAATATTAATAAATATTTGAAAATAAAAACTAAACAAGAACTAATCTGAAGATATTATTTATAATTTCTAATCCAACCTTTATCATTCATTTCAAAATTTGAAAAACTAAATACTTATTTAATTTGGATTATTTATAATAGAAAGATTTGTTAGGTTAATCACCTGATTCTAAGTCTAGTTATTTTTTATAATTTTCCTTTTTTAATTAAACTTACAATATAATAATTGGTATTAATAGTAACTATTTCAGATAAATCAATAAAATAACTTGTTTCAGATTAAAAGATAATTAACATGATTTTTATGGAAAAAGAAGGTATATTACTGTTCTAATAAAAAGATAATAATAAAATATTTTTAACTAACAATTAATTCAATACTTATAGAGAGGTAGTTTTAAGCAATAATTAATAGTTTAAAATGATCAACCCAAATCTGAAATATCTAAAATGGACTTTCTTATCAACTATTTCCACAGATAATAGCTAATAAAAACTCTTTTTTTATAATATTATATCTAATGGAGACTCTTTAAGACCTTTGTACGAAATAGGAAGTTTAAAAATAAATTACATCATTTTTTAATTTAAGCAATTTATATTTCTTTGAAATTAAAAGCTCTCTCTGTCTCTAAATTTTACTGTTTAGAATATAACTATTACAAATGAAAAGGATGTGATATATTTGACTTCAGATAAAGGTATTATTTTATTTTCAATTTAATTCCCTTAAATTTATAGCAATTGTTTAATAGAAATAGAAATATGGATGAACAGCAAGTAAATACAGATATTAAATATTGAAAATTTTTCGTTTACAATTATAAAAGAAGACTATATTATTGTTGCTTATAATTAAGTAATAAAAGTTTATTCTAATAGCCCTTAAAACTTATCTACATTTGAATAATTTGATATCCCTTTTTAGACTACAATAAATGTGGTAGTATACTTTAATAAATCTATTTTATTTAGTCTCGGTTATGATGTTTAAATGATTAAATATGATTCATAGGGAAATCAATAACATAATTTCTAGAATTTTTCGCCAAGTAATAAGAGATAGATTACGAATGATAATATAAAATAGGTATTAGTATATACAGACAGCAATAATAGAATAAAAAAGATTATTATTACTGATAATGACTATTATATTATTCCAGAAATAGAATAGGAATAAGTTATTTTTTAGGGTACTCTAGATTCATAGAGTTAGTAGAGTTTAATTTTTAAAAAGTATTTGTTTATAATCTCATAAACAATAATATTATAAATTGATTTAGAAGCTTATTAAAAGAATGTTATTTCTATGGCACTCTTAGCTTACTTGTATTAAGAAGCAGAATAACTTTTAATTGTGGATAATATTAATGTCTATCAAGTTGATGTCTTAGTATACACCTTTACAAGCGATGGCTACACTTCTTGCTTATTATAACCTCTGTATTATGACTATGCAGATATACAAATAAAGTATGATTTAATTGTACTTAGGAATGATTTAGAGATTGGTATTTATTCATATAATTGCTAGAATATTAGAAAAATTCCAGATCCATTTGATGGTTCATATTAAAATGCTTATTCACCAAATGAATCCCCATTTTCCTTATATCTCCCAATAACACTAACATTAAATTTATTTTATTTATCTCCTCCATCTTTATTGTAGTTAAATTAAGATAGTTTCTTCAATGAATTCCTAGTTTCCGAGAAAGCAAAGCAATCTAAGTAAGCTTGAGAGAGTAGTTTATATGTAGGGTGATTTTAATTAATAGATGAAAGATCGATAATACATGATTTAATATCACTTCTTAATTTAGTTATTCTCACCGTATTTTCATTACAAGTTCAAATTAGATAATAATTCAAAATGGAGGTACCTTTTTTGCTATGTTCATAAAAGAAAATAAAGAAATTCAAATAATAAAAATAATAATGGATGACTATTTATACTTTGAAAAAATTAAAGTTATTGTTTTTTTCTTTCAAAGGCAAACAGGCAGTCCTACTGATATACTTTTAAAAAAATTAATTATTAGTGATATTAACAATTTATAATTTTATGAGCTATATATAAGAAGTAAAATATACTGGATAAGTTGCTAATTTTTTAATTAATGTTAGTGGTGATACTCTTTAGTATATGGATATGTCTCACACTTTTTTCACATATACCTCTATTTAATTTGATGATATTATACACTCAATAGAAGAAGTACTTTTACAAAGCAATTTTATGCTCATTCGTTTTTAAAATGTAAAACTGTTTTAAATATTTTTTAATACCTTCATTAATTGTTATATTATCTCTTCACCCTGCTTTTTTGATAATAATTATTTTCTTTTAATAAATCAGGATAAATATAAAGCAGTAATTTTAGATGGTCAGAGTGGAAATACAAAAATTATAAATAAAATAATTGGAAATATATTTTATTTCTAAAATAATATGCTATTTTTGAGTTATCCTAATTATGAAATTATCAGTTATAAATCTTCATATAAAATATACCAAAATCTAAATCGCGAATTTACTGATTATGAACATTTGATAAAATATTAAATAAAGATTATATTAAAATATGTTTTAAATTGAAAAATATTGATTAAATTGTTGATATTATTGATAAAATATTAAATAAAGATTGTATTAAAATAAGTTTTAAATTAAATGAAAGAGCAATTTTTTTTATTACTTTGAAATAAGACAACTAAAAAATCCCATCTTTATTCAATGTAATATATCAAGTTCAAAAAATGATTTTTTTTTATGATTTATTAATAGTTTATATTTTTTACATCAGAGAAATTTCAAAAAGTCATAATATTTTTGTTTATCAAATAAGAAAAGAAATTATTTAGCATACTATATATATTTAAGTAAATTTAAAGAAAAAGATATAGACAAAACATTTTTTGATTTATTAATCATCAATTTTCTTAATTTAGATTTATAATTAAAATTAATAAGATTTAAAATAAATAAGAAAATTGACTAGAAAAATTAGCTATAAAAGAAATGCAAAATTAAATGAAAACATCTTCAGATGAATAAATAAAATATTAAGCTTAACTCAATCTTACATCAGGAATATATAGAGAAATATAGGATAGTCAATTTTACATAGACAAAACAGATTTTATTAAATAAATATTTATGAGAAATTATAATTGTTTTATAATATCTAGATGGAGAAGATCAGGAAAAACTTCTGCAATGACAATGGTTTATGATTTTGTATAACTCAATAGAGATGAAAATAATAAACAATAAAGATCATAAAGCATAAGCCGTATATTTGAGAAGAAGAATATTGTAAAAAATGACTAAATTGACATATAATCTATCGTTTAAATAATGTAATTAAACAATGATTATTCAAAAATACAATTTAAAGAAATAGAATAGATTTTTCTTTAGCTTCAAGAAAAGAAATATCCTGATTGCAACAAATATGAAAATTATCATAGTTAAGAATACATTTTAAAATAATTTTATGATGACATTAAAAATAAATTAGAAGATTTTTCTGAATTAAAGTAAATATATGAATGTTTTAATAGTGAAAACTTAGAAAATATTGATATTTTAAATCAAAGAATATAATGTTAAATTAATAAATGGAAGGAAAATAAAGATCCTAAATATGTTAAGATTTTACTTGGTTTTGGAAATTCATTAAAACACTATTAATAATATCCAGTAATATTTCTGACAATTAGTCATAGGGATTCCAATAAGACACCTTTTGAACTGATATAATACGATTTCTCAAAAATCTTTTAATAGCATAATTACATGCTTAAAGTATTTGAAAGCCTTGAATATTAACAAAAATTTAGTAAATAGGAAGTTGAAGATCATAAAAAGTAATTTAATAGTTATTTATTGAGGTAAAATTCTAGTTATGCTCATTCTTTGAACTTTCTTATAGAAATTTTGTATAATCATTATCAGAAAAAAGTTATTGTTCTAATTGATGAGTATGATTCAACATTTTTAAGTTCATTAGATGAAGAAGGATATAATACAGAAATTATTGATTTATAAGGTTAAATATATAGAAATTCATTGAAAGATAATGCACTTATTTAGACTGCAATCTTTACAGGACTTACTAGAATTGGGAAATCTTCAATATTTTCTGGTTTAAATAATTTTTATGAGTGCAGCATTTTTCAATTTGATTTTGAAAATATATTTGGATTTACTGAAGATGAGGTATTTCAGAAGGTTGATCTTTTAAATTTAATGAGAGAAGGATAATAAGAAATAGATAAGAAATAATTAAAAAAGTGGTATAATGGATATAATATAGGCAGGATAACGGTATACAATCCATTTTCTATTGTGCATTTCTTGCAAAGAACAATGTAAGACAAAATATAATAATTTGGATAGTATTGGATAAATACAGCAAATTTGGATCTTTTATAACCTATGTATGATAAAATCTCTGATTCTAATGTAATTTAAGAGTTATTTATAAGTGAAAAAATTGAATTCAAAATAAATGAATATTTGACATTACAAACAGTTAAATCACGAAAATAAGAGGACTTTTTATCTGTTTTGGTTCATATGGGATATTTAACAAAAGCAAATTCTGAAGATTAACTGAATGATCAAGATGCTTAAACATTTAAAATACCTAATTATGAAATTAAATTGTATTTCTAAAATTAAATTTTCCCTATGTTTTTTAATAAAAGGTATGGAATTAATCATGATTTCGAAGTAATAAAATAAATTGCTCTTTCATTTGATAAAATAAAAGATTTTTCAAGAACATTCTACTAACTTTTTGTTTCAAAAATACAATAAGGAAGAAAATTAATTGAGAAAGACTTTTAATCAATTTTGTTTGCTATTTTTTATTTAGAACCATCATATAACTACATACCATATTAAGAAAAAAAGAATAATTTTCAAAAATTTGCAGATTGTGTATATTATCCTTTAAATAATTTGGTTGAGACAGTTCTTTTTAATCAGTATAAAGTATGTAGAAAAAAAGATACAAAAAGTACTATAGAAGATGCTTTATGGTAAGTTTGTAGTAATTAATACTTAAATGTAATAATTGAATAGCAAAAAAACAACTCAAACTGGAAGTATGTCTTATTTAGAGTATTGGTGTTTTTTAAATGTGAGGATAGAGGTTGTTAACTTTAAACAGTAGAGTTTCTTTATCCTATAAATGAAATATAAAACATTATTAATAGCTTCAAAGAAAAAGAAGGAGGATTACTCAAAAACTACAGTATTCTGATTGGACAAACTTCTGTGTCATAATAACTGAAAATGGAATAAAGATAAAAATTTCTTACTGAACGTAACGTTTAATAGATCATAGACATTATGAAGAAAGGAGCTCTTGAATTTTTTGAGTACTCTTCAAATGATGATAAAAATAATTTGTAGAATGACTCAATTAACAGAAAGAGACACACAAACTAAATGAAAAAAAATTCTTAAAGTGATGAAACAGAAGATCATGAAAATGGAGATATTTAAAGGAAAAAATAATAAAAATGAAAATAAAATTAAGAATAAAATAACATCATATATTGATTAAAAGGTAGGAAAATAGTAAACTATAGTGATAATTTTATGTCAATTATTAAAATGAGTTAATCCAATTAAATTTTTATTATTGATCATTTAAACAATATTAAAATGTAATAAATAAAATGTCTAAAAATCATGCATATTTTCTTTATATATAGTAAAAAGTTTTATTTTTTCCTATTGTTTTAATATAATATTAATAAAATATTTTGATAATATTAAGAACATTAAGTAAATATATTGATATGGTATAATTAGAATATTGTTAAATTAATTAAATATTGTAATGTTATTATTATTGTTGTAAAATTATAATAAAATATAATAAATTTAATTTATAATTTAAGAATAATTTAACTATCTCAATCATTTATTTTTATACTATTTAATAAACAATAACCATTTAAATATTTTAAGACTAATGTTTTTAGTATCAAACTAATTTAATTGTTAAATTTATTTAATTTACAACATTAATTTAATCTTTATTTATTTAATTTACAGCAATTTAATGATTATTTACACTATATTTGCTTAATTTATTTAATTAAAAACAATAATTTAATGTTTATTTACAACAATAATTTAATCTTTATTTATTTAATTTACAACAATAATTTAATCTTTATTTACGGTATGTTTGTTTAATTTGTTTAATTTAGAACAATAATTTAATGTTTATTTAATCTTTATTTATTTAACAATAATTTAATGTTTGTTAGTTTAATTAAACAACTTTTAAAAACATTTAAATGATATTCCAAATAATATTTAATTAGTTGCCGCCGCTGGCAAGTATCTATAATTTTAATTATTTAATCTTTATTTATTTAATTTATAACAATAATTTAATGTTTATTTAATCTTTATTTGTTTAATTTACAACAATAATTTAATGATTATTTACGCTATATTTGTTTAATTTGTTTAATTTAAAACAATAATTTGCTATTTTTTACAATTTAAATAAATAATAATCAATACAAACAGATTGCATCAATGTTTTTATTAAAATAGTGTTAATTGTTAACTACAAGTTATCATATTAAATCAAATATATAGTTATCTTCGCGATTAAATGATATTACTTAAATCATTGATCACTTTATATCAATTTTAAAATTAATTAATTTATCTTATCATTATCATTTTATTTATATTTTATTTATAAACCTTTTACATTTTAATCATGTTTTGATAATTTTAAATTATATAATTTTAATCTTTTATAGATTATTAAATTAAATCATCTAAAAATTAACTTAAATCTTATCTTTTTTATTATTCTAATAAATATAATATTGCTTCATTTTGTACTTATATCTTTTCTGTTAAAATATCAACTTATTTGATTTTATTTTTTATCATTAAATATTAGTTGTCATATAAAAGTGTTTATAATAAAATGTTTCTATCAAATATCTTTTATTATTCCATTTTAATAATTTAAATATTTTAATTTTAGTTATATTATTTTAAAATGCACAGCATTAATTGTTTATTTTAATTTACCTTATTGTTTAAATGATTTATCTTTATTTTAATGATATTTATAATTAGTTTAATTAAATAAAATATTTGCTATCTTTAGAATTAAATGATATTTGTGATTAAAATAAAATGATGGAAATACAATAAATCAAATATTTTACCATCTTTACAAATTAAAATGATATTTAAAATTAAATTATTTTTTGTATGTTTAATTAAATAAACAACTTAGTTTTGATAAAATATCAAATCAAATCAAATATTAACACTATCTTTATAATTAAATGTTATTTAAAATTAGATTATTTTTATATATTTAATTAAATAAATAAATTAGTATCTGTAATATTTCAAATCAAATATTTATACATCTTTATAATTAATTTACCTTATTGTTTTATATCATTATTCTATTAATTTAAATGCTTTTATATTAAATAAAAATAATAATTATTCATATTAATCTTTTAAAATTTATAAAACTTCAATATAATCAAAATATTAATCTTCTTCATCAAATATTTTATAAATTGTATTATACAAACAATATTAAAACAAATTTAATTTATCAGTTTTATTTACTAAATATATTTGTTTATTTTATAATCTCCTGTAACATCATTATTTAAATACAATTATTTTAATTCCCTTGCTTACCCCATATTAACAACAATAATATTCATTCTATCGTTAATTTTAGATAAAAAATTCAATTTAAAAATTCTAATGTTACTTGTTAATGTTAATATTTTTTATTTTCTAACATTTAATCATTTTTAATAATTCCTTAAGATTATTTACAAATTAAACTAAGATCATCAAACAATTTTTAATCTTAATCTCTAATTTAAACAGATTACTTAAAATAATTATCTAAACAAATTTAATATTATTTAATGCTATTATCTTTAATAATTTAATACAGCATTTGTTATTCTTAATATAAATTATTAAATTGATCTTATTTTTCGTCTTTTGATTTGTTATATTACTCATAATTTTAAAAGGTGTCACGATATTCTTCAATTTAAAAATAAAATTTAATAATTAAATCAATAATAAATTGATAATTTTAATCATCATCAATTACAATTTGTTATATTTAATCAAAATATTCTTTATATTTTAAATAATTATCCTATTAATATGTTTATTCTTTTTTAACTTAATCAAGTTAGTGTTTTAATATCTTTTTACTTGTTTCTAATTATTTTATATCAAATTTTAATTAATTTATATTATTTTACAAATCACAATAACTAAAATAATATTTTTTTCCAGAATCTTATTAGCTGATAAATTTTTTATAAATTTCATATTCATAATTATAATCACAACTATTAAACACATATTCTTCACATTATTTATTTATTTAAAATTTTAATTAATATTACTATTCTATTAATTCTTAATTGTCTTCTTGTAGTTAATCTTTTTACCTTTAATAATATTTCTTTTTATGCTCTAATCAATCTAAATGTTTTTGATAATTTTAATCTTAATATAGTTTAAATTTTTAATCAAATATTTATTTGTATTCTTAATTATCTTTAATTTAATCAAGCAATTTAACAAATTAATCAAAATGTAAACTTTAAGAACTCATTTAATTTAATTTTTTTATTTACTTTGTATTTTAAATTATCTTTTCGCATTAAATTAATAAAATAAAGATTAACAAGTTTTATAATTTAATAAACTTTGATATTGATAAATTGTAAAGATTAAAATAAAGATAAAGTAAAGAATTTAATTTAATATTTTATAAACAATAAAGAAAAGATTAAATAAAGATTAAATATTTAAAATATAATTAATAAGGATAAATAGTTAAATATAATAATTCAAATAAAATCAATTATTACAAGAACTCATAGCGAAATTGACTAAATCATCACAACTTATTTACTAATCAAAGTAATTATTTTTATAACAATGACTTATTAATAAATTATTAAGATTGTTTTCTTCTTACCTTTTAATATGTTCTTAAACTTAATTTACTTGTTATAGATTAATTGGTTTTAGTAATAAATCTAACTTTTCTTAATTTTGCTTTATCTTTAATTCACAATACATTTAAAGATTTTATTATTTGCAAAGTTATTTGTTGTAGCAATCTTAAAAATGAGAATCATAATTCTTTTTAGGATTAATTTTATTGCAGGAACCACATTGTTTATACTTTACGCCTTGTTTATCAAATTTCATTAAAAATATTTCTTGATGTTTATCTTTAATATGTCTTTTTAATTGTTTATAAGTACCATAATAACTATTACAATGAGTGCATTTGTTAGAATCGCTTAGTTATTATTTATCTTATTTAGAAAAACCCGCTAACATTTAATTGGTTTTGATTTTTATTATCTCAACTTTTTAGTGATTTTTTAGTCTAAAATCTTTTATATTTCAAATATAAATATTTTATGATTTTATTTTTGTTTATCAATTCATTTATTTTCTTCCCTTTAAATGGTTATTCCTCAAATTGGGTAATTCAGATAAATTCTTTATCAAAGTTAATATTTTATTAATAAATTATTAAGAAGTAAATAATCAGAGAATTTAGATAATTCTTTGTCTTTTTGAAGCATTTTAAGTTAATTATTATCAAATTATTCCAAATTAAGGATTTATTTAGGCTAACCACCAAAATAATAAATTATAAATTTAGCTATTTAAAAAAAAATTATTTTCCTTATTATCTAAATCTTTCTATTAATTGATGATAATAATTTTTAAAATATACTTAATTATTTTAAGTAGCATTTAATTAATAAATAAACATTCTTTAATATTCTTTTAGCAAAAATCAGGTAATGTTAAATATTTTCCTTTTATTTTTAATCTTAAAAGAATAAATTTATTAAAAAAAATTATCTTCATAAAATAAGATAAAAGAAAATAAATTTGTATTTAAAAGCAGGATAAAGAATTTTAAAAATAAGAAAGATTAATCGAAACAACTAACTATTAATACAATATGAATATATTAAATAAAAATCAAATCCCAAAATTAATTTTGAAAAGTTTCTGTGCAATAATATTTGAATTTATTGATAATTAATTGTTATTTATAATTGATTGTTATTTATCTTTAATTGTTTTTTAATTTATTTTTTATTTTTATTATTTTAATTGGATATTTTTATACTTATTTTTATTTTTTTATTTATTTATCTTAATTTTTTTATTTATTTCAATTTATTTATTTTATTTCATCATTTTTATAAGAATCTAAGAGAGGAATTATGAGAGATATATCGAGAGATGATTGACAGATAGGCTATATGTTAATCTCATGGTAGCAAAGGCTTTTAATTAAAAAATACTATTTATATATTATTAGGGCTAATAGAAGAATTCTTAATTTGTTTTTATTAATATTGATATTTTTATTTTGATGATCCATTATCTTTTACTTGCCTTGCAGCAAGACATGAAATAATTTGTTAAGAAATGATCTATTCTATAAAAACTTGAGAGAGGAAGATAAAACAATAGAATTAGTTTATGATTTTAGTTCATTTGGGCATAACTATTATTTTATCTTATAACCAGGATTTAAAAACTTATCAAAAGATCATTAACTACAAATATTTCATCTTCTTCTTTTTATTTAATTAATTTTTTTCAAATTTTCTTTAAAAATTTTTTATATCAATTTTCTTCACCTCGTCATTGATTAAATTGGAAAAATTATCTATCCTTTCTGACCTACTTTATATTTTGATCTTTATACAAAATAAGTATCTAATCTAACTTTGTTTATTGAAAACTCTTAATAATATTCATCGTGAATTTATCTTTGAATTTATATATTATTTAGGTTTATAATATTTATTAATTTTTATGATTTCAATTTTAAAAATAAAAATAATCAAATATATTATAAATTAAGCTCTATTAAATATTATTTTTATTTAATGTAATATTATTTAAAAATTAATTCTATTATAATATATTTATAGATCAATAATATATATTTGTAAGTAAATAATTTATTTAAAAATTACAAAATATATAATAGGTTAAAATACTCTAAAATTTGAAAAAGGTTAATTATTATTTGTAGTTTGGTTGATTGGTATTATTTTCATTATTATACATTCTCTAATTAGAATTAAGCAATTTGAAATAGAAAAATAATTATAAATATAATTCAGTATGCCATTCCTAATTTATTTTGCAATTTCATTTAGATATAAAAATAGATTTATTAATTCTAACATTAATTATTTAGACTAAATTTTATTAAGAAAATCAGAAATTTCTTTTTAAATTTTATGAAAATTTTCAAAATTAAATTTCCTTGATATGAAAAATAATTAAAGCAAATAAAAATCAGTTAAAGATTTGTAGAACCTTTCCTACCACTTTTAATTAAAAAAAAAATCAAATAGATAATAATTTATTGTTTTCCAATAAATACTAGTCAAACAAAAGTATAAATAAAAGTTTCTTCAATTGGCATGCCCAAAAGATATTAAGCTAGAGAGAGTTCAAAGTTTTTTCCATTCTATAAGTTTTTTACATCTCGGAAACTCTAAAAAAAAATAATTGCATTCAAGAACTATAATACCGGCATAAATTTTTAAAATCGATCATGTAGGGTTCACACATGTCATCCGAACTACTCCACAATAGATTAATATTAATAAGCCGACTATTCTTATTCCCTCTAAAAATAATATTAAAATATAAAAAGTAAATAGTAATAGACTTTTAAAACAAGCGGATTGCCCTGTAGAGCTATAATTGATCTTAAAGTTGAGCTGATAATAGATTCTTTTTCCCATTTAAAATAACTTAATGATTCGTTTCTTTTTCCCAATTTAAAAACTACTTAATAAGATATAAAAAATGTAAAATATTTAATGAAAACAAATAATATAAAAATAAATTAATTTATAAAAATGAATAAAGTTTGAAGAAACAAACAAGCAAATAAACAAATAAAAAATAAATGAAGAATCAATTAAATAAATAAATTAATACTGATTATTAAGAAAATATACTATTTCAAATTTAAAAAAATAGAATAGATTAGAAAATCATCATATCAAGTTAATTTTTACTCCCAAATTATTAACTATTTATTATCTATTATTATTCTCTTCTTCCATTTGCTTTTTATCTACTTTTACTTTCTTGTATATTATTTAATTGGTGAGCTTATTAATTTTCGTTTGACTGATGGTTGAAGTTACTTACCTTAAGATATTCATATTAATTACTTTTTAATTAAGTCATTTCATTTTCTACTTTAAAATGATCCAATCACTTAATGTATTTTACACAAACTGATACTAATACTTTTAAAATTATTTAACTATTCTTGCTCTTAGATGTTATTATTGCTAATATTATGTAATTTAGTATAGTATCTCTTTATATATATTAATTTGAAAGAAAATAAGAATATTTGATATTAGAAGAAAAGTAAAATATACAGATAATAAGATTTTAGTTTTGTTTCAAATAAAATTAAAAGGAAATTTTAATTTTTTGTCTTTAAAATACCTAATTATAATCTTTTACTTATAATAATAACTTGCTTTTAATAAGATTACTGTTTCAAGTACTCTAATGTAAATTATTATAAACTTTAAAGTTGATCATATTTTGTATGATTATTCTCTTTGAGACATCATATAGGATTAAGGCTTGTATGTGTTTTGTGTATTTATTACATTTGTTACAACCACAAAAATTCACTTTAATACTGAAAAAAAATTTAGTGGCGAGATAAATTATAAGTTTTAATAAATAGATGTCTGGCGATTGTATTTTTTTTATTAAGGGATAGAAATTATTAATACTTATTTAACTATCTATTGACAAACAATTTTAAATGTTATAATAATTAGTTTGTCACTTCTCTTCACTTGAAATATCAAAATTATCTCATATATTCAATAATATTTGGCTTTCAGGTATTATTTTATTAGAAGTTTCAATGATAGCTTAATAGTTAAAGAATACTATTTATTGTATAGAAATATTATTACGTCATTTGTGAATTTGAACAAGAAATCAATATTAAGACCCTCGTTTATCATGCGAATTAAAATAATAATTAATGATTCAATGTGCGTTACTACAAATTAGTATATCCTTGAGTTGTATTAATACTTAATTTAATTAATTAGCTATATAGAATTGAAATTAAAAGAAGGCATTAGAGGTATTCCATACTTTTAAGTACTATTTTTATTATTGTGCATTTTACTGATTATCAATGCTAACTAAATGAACTAGTTTACACATATTAAGATCATTCTATGATTGTTCGATTATTTATTTAGGTTTGTCTATCATCAGAGATTAAATCTAAAACTATAAAATAGAACGGCTATTTGGTGTATATTGTCGATACATTACATTATATATTACTATATTCTGATTTGGATATTTTCAGTAATATGGAAAAGTGGACATTCCAGAAAGAATTAGTTAGAAGAGATTCAGACTTACATGTAATTAAAAGAGTTAGTGAAATAAACATATAAGATCAATTAAATATTACCTTACAGAAAAAACTAAGATATATTATTTTCTGCTGATTGTAAAAGGGGAATAGTTAAGGAATATATGCATGCATTAATAGACTATTTAAGAATAAGGACAATCAATTTAAATATAATTTTTTAATTATTAAAAATTTCACTGTTTGATATTACCACCATAAAGAAAATTAATTATCAATCAAAAATATAAAAACATCCAATACCGCAAAAATAATCCAATTTTCAAAGCATATTCATAATCTTTACAATCCATTAAATTAATTAACCAAAAATATTTAACATTCATATCAACACAATCAAAAAATAAATCCAAGCTTTTAACAAGCAACAACGACAAAAACAATAAACCATAAAATTAGCTGAAATGGGTTGCGCTCAATCAGAAATGAATATTAAAACAAAGAAACTAAATAAAGAAGTTAATCATATTTACAATGAAATAATGATGCTTAGACAAGTTCTTTTCTAAGTCGTCTAACTACCTATGCCAGAAACGCCTTCATTAGTTAATGATATCATCTACATATACGACAGCACCAGTATTTAAAAATAAAGCCTAGATAATCTCATCTAAGTCTACGTGAGCAATCTTGAACTGAGAATCTAGAAACTTACAATGTTATAAAAGAAAATAAACAAACATTCCAATGAAGAAGCTAAATGCATCCAATCATCTCTTTCTTATTACAATATACCAAATCATAATTTTATACAAACATCCGTTTCTTTACCAGATCATGAAACGGAATCTCACCTATCTGAAATTCAATAAGAAATTTGAATTAAAATGATAAATACTACAATAAATTCTAAAACCTCTTCCCTCATTCCTTCCTGAAATTTTCCTAATCTTCTCACTTAAATTATCCTCATAAGTCTTTGTGAAATATTTATAAATCTACTTCTCAATAATTCAATATACTCTAACTATAAATCTGCCTTTAGGTATGATTAATTAATAACAAGCTACTCATTCATTCATTCTTAGGTCATAGATAAAAAACAAATATCTAATCTTCATTAATTAATGAATAAAAAAATTATTTGGAATTTATCTGTTTTCCAACCAAAGCAAGAATGTAATAGAAACTTTATTAATCAAATGCATAAAATAATAGATAAAAAATAAGTAATTTATAAATTAAATGATAAATTTGTATGACATTTCATTTAAATTTATCTTCAAAAAGGATAAATTTGATAAATGATCAAAAAAAATATCGTTTAAGCATTATAATTAGTTTATGCCATAGAAATTTATTTGGCAAAATTAATTAATCCTTGAATGTTAATTTATGGCATTTATCAACTTCCTTTTTCATGTTTTTAATTATTTTTTGAGCTGTAGATTGATTCTACCTTATATTCATATGTAATAGTTATATTAAATGATATATTATCTTCATAAAGTACATTAAATATTTAATAATATTTTTTGTTGATTTTATCAAACTACTTATTTATTTTATTGAATGTATTTTCAATAAAAATATGGAATTTCTGTGACTCTACTTTTAGATTTCTATTGGTACTATCTTTGCTATAACTTATACACATTTATTGTAAAGTGAACTAACTAGCGCTTATGATTTTATCTTTTTTTTATAAATCAATCTACAACAATAACCTCTTCAAAATTTATTTGTCTATTACCTTTCTATTCTATATTTCAAAAATTTTAATAGCTCTTCATTTAAATTTTACCAATTCCAAAAAAAATAAGAATAAATTAAAAGTTTTTTAATAAGGATTTTTGTTTGATTATGAAAAAAAAATTATGATATTTTAGATAAAAATAAATTTCAAATTATTTCAATTAATTTGCAAAACAAGAAAATAAAAAAGAAAAGATAGATTTTTGTAAAATGATAACATGAAAAGTTTTTAAAACCCGAAATTTCAAGTGATGGTATTATTTCGATATCAAGGATAAGTTTTTAATGAAATAAACATGTTATCTTTCTTAATCTATTCAATTTTCTTAAACTATATAAGTTATCAAAATGACAATCATTTTGGGAAATATCAAAATATTCTTTTCTATTGAATCACACACAAATTTTATTTTTATTTTCCCTATTAAATGCTAACTAGAAGAAGGCTAAGCAATACTAATAGATTAATAAAGGCAATTGAGCGGAGATGAGCAAGAAGCTAGAATCTTATAGAAGAACTAAGTAAAGAAATGCTGAAATTTTGAAAAAGACAATACGAAATAATAAAATTTAAATAAAATTCAAATAAAAAATATAATAAAATTCAAATAAAAAATATATAAAATTCAAATAAAAAATATAATAAAATTCAAATAAAAGAATGTAAATAAGATAAATTAAAAAGATAGCAAAATAAACAATAAAACTAAACAAACTAGAAATTTAAGTAATATTTATTTATTTTATTATAAATTGCAATAATAAGAATAAATTATTTAATTACTCTAATATTTATTATCTTCTTTTTATATAAGCCAAATTAAATTGTAAATTTCTACTATTTTAAAATTCCATTTTCATCATAAATAATAATAAATTGCTTATTAGGGTAAATTTTAGGTATTTTTAACATATTTTATGATAGCGAACACATATTTATAAAAAGTAATAATCATTTCTCAATATTATTAAAAGGAATATTTTCTAATTTGCAAATTAAAGTAATAGCTTCATAGAAATCTTATACCACATAAGTTGCAGGATCAATAGGATCATTATCTTCACCTTTATATACACCACTTTTAACAAGAATGGATATCCATCCTCTACTATTTGCTCCTCTTATATCGCTATGAGGATTATCTCCAATCATATAATAATTAGTGAATTCTATTAAGTTAGATTAATTTGTTTAATTAACTAAATTCTTAGCCTACCTTTCAGCAAATTCAAATTGAAGAACTGCAGGCTTACCATACATAATTGTTTTTAATTCCTTTTTGTATACATCTTAATAAATTGCTTTAAGGGCATAGATAAAGGATCCATTAGCTAAACGAGGTAATCTAAACTTAGTTGAGTGGAAGAAATCTTAGTTCATAGTATAAACAGGAATATGTTCATCATATCCTTCTTCAGGGTAGCTTTCATCAGCAATATTACCATTTGGAGTACTTAAAACATCCATTATAATTTATATACTCTCCTCCCAATTTTATTACATCAAAAACAGAAATATACCATTGATTTGTAAGGGTTCTTTAAAATCATAATTTGTTAATCCTAATCTTTTACAAACCCTCTCCCTCACTTCTACTATCTCTTCTTCTGATCTTATAGAATAAGGAACTAAATCTCTAAATATTGTAGCATATTCATAAGTAGTAATATAAGGCACATTAAGATGATTTTATCCATCTAACACATGGTCAATATTTTCTACACCGTTTACAAGTATTAATTTATTCTCATATTGCTAAATAATATCCTTTAGGGCTGAATGGCTTAAAATAACTTCATCTTTTAAAATACTTTCACTTTTATTTCCATATCCGAATAAACCATTCAAATTTTTAGCACAATTTTCTTCTGTCTGCCTACCTCTATTGGTTAAAAACAATAATGGTATTTTTGGATTATTTTAATTATCTTAATTATCCAATTTTAATGGATTTCTTAAAAAATCAACTGCTTGTTTCACCCTAGGAATGAGTTTTCTGTTATGAGTAATAACTCCATCTATATCAGTAAATATACAAGGTAATTTAATAATATTCTTCATTAAGAATACAAATCAATAATAAATTTTTTAAAGATTAAATTTTTGATAAAAAAGTAATTTCCACCAAAAGAAAGAAATGAATACTTTTTTGGTCAATTCTGAATTGAAGTATTTATTTTAAACAATAAGCAAAATTTTGTTATCAATTACTAAAAATATTAATAGAAACCTTCTGAAAATAATTTTTAAAATCCTATATTTATGATTAAATTCTCTAATAATTATTCAAAAATTAAAGTTGTAAAAAATTTATATTATAAAATTAAATGAAATCCTTAAAACAATAACTTAAAATGGAAGCTTAAATAGTTGATACATTAAGATCATTACTAAAAAAGCGTAAATAAACAAGATAAAACCATAACAACTTGATTGTAGATAAAAATATAATAAAGTAGTAAAAATTATTGATTTTTTTGTTTAATTTATTTTATTAGCTATTTAGATTCATACTTATTCCTATCCTATTATTTGTATCAATAGATTAAAAATACAAATTTATCTATTGAAATATTGATCAAAAATTTTTTAAAGAAATATAAAACTAGCTGTTTGGTAGACCTAAAATATATCTTTAATAATACAAAAAAATCAGTCAAAATAATTAAAAAACTCTGTATTATAGCACATTCGTTATCATAAAACTAAAATGGACGTTGAAAAGAAGGATTTAAAAAGCGGTGATGTTATTTAATAATCTAAGGAATTCTTAGATACATTTTAAGCAAAAGAATCTGATGAGAAATAACAATAAGAAGAAAATGTAATCAAATTTACTCATAAATTACATGATAAATATGGATTCTTGAGTAATCTCTTCTAAAGCAAAATGATTATTGATAACTTATAATTCATGTCAGTAGAGCATTATTACTAAGCAATGAAATTTGAAGGAACTAAAAAATTTGAAGTTATTAGAAGAGCAGGAAAAGCAATTGATGCTCATAAGCTAGCTCAAAAGAAAGATACTCCTAAAAATCGTGATTGGAAAGATTTAAAGATAGTTTATATGAGAAAAGCAATATAAGCTAAATTTGATTAAAATAAGGCTACAAAAGATTTATTAATACAAACAGGCACTAAGGAACTTATTGATGTAACTCCTGGAGACAAATTCTGGGGTATTGGAGATAAAGAAGATGGTTAAAATATGAATGGTAAAATTTTAATGTCTATCAGAGAAAAGTACTTGTAAGAATTAAAGGAAGAAATGGGATAATGAATGAATGATAGATTGATTGATTGATTGATTGATTGATTGATTAAAAAAATCTAATAAATTTGTATATATTTAAGTAATTAATTTTGTTTACTTGTATTTTTATATTATCAAATATTCTATATTGCTTATTGTTATTATAATCATCTCTATCACATTAGAATTTACATTTAGTTTTAAAATTATTGTCATTAATATTTGATCCTACACCAATTAAACTTCAAAAAAATTATAATTTGATAGAGTTTATTTCATGATAAAGAAGAAAAAAATGTAAATAACTTCTTAATAAATCTGTCTATCAGAAAACTATTGATCAGGACAAAGAGAGGAAATGAAATATGAGAGAAAACAAAGGATTTTTAAAAAATTATAAGAAAAATCAATTGTGATATCTGTATTGTTGCAATTTTATAATACTTTTTTCTTTTTTCAATCAATAATTATTATTTTTCAATATTTTTTAGTAATATTCACTTTTTTAATATTATTATCAACAATAATTGTTTATAATTATAATATTTAACTTCTTTTATTGCTTTAAAACTGTTAAAAGATGATTTCTTTGGATATAGTGTGCTACAATCAATTAATTCAAATTGGTTTTCTAAGTATTTTCTAATATTTTTTTTTGAAAAAAAATAATTAGCTATTGAGCAGATGATTTTCTTTTATATCCTCTATTAGATAACTCATAAATATACTGTAATTTTTATTATTTTAAGGAATAAGTTTGTAAATTAATAATAATATAAATAATAAGGATAAGAATTATCAAATTAGTAAAACAAATAAGAAAATATGGCTTTAAAATTATGAATTGAATTGCATGCAAAATGGGAAAATTAATGAAGGTTAATTTTAACTCATAGTAATTTCTTAAATATTATTGGTTCTTTAGGGAGATTCTACTAAATTAGGATAATATCAAATTCATAAAAACAAAATGGACAAGAAGGAGAATTTAGAGAAATTGATAAACCAAATTTGAACAATATATAACAAAAAATATACATGCTTACAATATTTTTTTTTCTTCTTTATCTAAATTGCTATATGATCCGATCGCAATTTAGTAACCTCTCTTTCTAGGATAATAGAGTTATTTTATTCAATATCATTATATTATTAAAAAATCAATCAATCAACTTCTAAGTTTACAATTTCATTTAATTTAATAGTCAGAAAATTAATATAATAAAATTAATTACATTTAAAAACAAAAAAAATTCTAAAGTTTAGAAATAAACCTTTAACTATTACAAAAATGATGAAATTTAAAATCGTTGAGTAAAATTTTTTTGAAAAAATAGATATTTTTGGTATTGGTATCAATATCAGGTTCAACTAAAAAGCTTTTCACAAAACTAATATTGGTGGAATAGTAACAGTGATTATTCTATTCTTAATGTCTTACTAAGTAAAACTTGTAGTTGATAATCTTACTGACTATCAAAATCCCACAGTTCTTTTTGAGTAAAGATATACTAAATCCCCCGAGAGATATAATATAACATCTGATAATTTCTCCTTTATGTTTGGATTGTAAGACCCAGCATCTCAGCATTTTATGGATCCTTCTATCTACAAGATCACATTCTGGCTTAAAAGAACAGTAAAAGTACTACACCCTGAAACAGGTGATTACATTACTAAATGGAATAATAGAATAGTGAAAACGGAACCCTGTACAAAGCAGCACTTTTAAGTTATTGGGGCATAGGATTACTTTCTTAAATTGAAATTTTCTTCTATGTACTGTATTTCGTTGGATGAAAAGGATATTTATTTAGAAGGATAATTCGATGCAATGTCATATTCTGGTTTTTAAATTGTAGTTGAAGCGTGCACTGGAACAACTTGTAAATCACCAGATTAACTTTAAGCTATGCTCAATAATGGTCGTATGGCTCTTTATTACATAGACCATGCTGTGCTCCCCTCAGATAGATAAGACCCATTCCAACCGCTAGGTAGATAATCATTCTGGGTTTCTGGTCCTTAATTTACGAAATCTTTAAATATTGGTGTAAGAAATACTTATCTCTAAACTGATGTTGGTTTTCTAACTTAAAATATTTAAGAGGACAGAACTCTTACTTGGAGTTTTGATAGAGAACAAACAATTCCTAAAGTTGGAGATATTTTATACGATGTTTATGTATCTTTTGAAAAGAATATTAATTCAGTATATAAGAGAAGCTATGTCAAGTTTGATAGAGCTGTGTCTTAAATTGGTGGAGCTTTTAATGTTTTATTTGCAATAGGCTGTCTTTTGTGTAGACCTTTCTCTTAATTAGAATTGAATCGTAAGTTGATTAATAATATATTTAACTTAGAAGAAGATGAGGACGACAATTAAGAGAAGAAAATAAAGGAAAAAGAATAAATAAATTCAAGCAATCATAATATGGATAAATAAATGAATTAGGATTCACTTCCATGTGAAACACTAAAAGAAAATCGAAATGAATTACTTAATTAATCTTGCCAGAATAATAAATAGAGATAGTTAACTTAATTATTTAATAGTGTAAATTAGAATAAAAGTATGATAAATTCTTAATCAATAAGAGTAGCAGGAGGAGAAAGTAGCCAGCAATACAAAAGCAAGCCAAATCCTAAAATAAAAAGAAAATTTGATAAGTTAAAAGAAAAAGGATAAACTAAATAAGAATTTGAGAATTTCTTTTTATAATAAAATAAATCAATGGAGTTTAAAGGATATTAGTATTTACTTAATTTCTTTAAATTTTGTAATATTTGCAAAAATAGAAAATAGTAACTTATTTAAAAAGGTGTTGATAAATTGTATAATCATATAGATATCTTCTATTTAATTAACAAATTAATTGAAGTAGAAAAGTTGAAATATCTTCTCCTCAATGAAGATTAAGTTAAACTGTTTGAATTTATCCCCAAACCCACTCTATCTTTGGCTGATAAAAAACTTTAATCAGATTCTGATAAAGTAAATATCCTTAGTGAGAATAATAAAACCTTAGGGCAAAAAACTGCTGATGCTCATGAATCTTTCAAGAAAATAGTCTAAAAAGGAGATGGCATTTCTAAAATAGATGTGAGATTACTAGAGCTGCTAGATCCTAGATTTAAGAGCTATTTAAAATATTTAGAAAGAAATTGTCCAGTTAGCTTAGAAACTAATACTTCCTAATTAGTGACAAATGCTTTAGAGTCTAATAAGAAAATTAAACTGAATCCTTTAGATGAAAACGATTAAATTTTTAAAATACCTACGGAAGGCTCTATCAATGAAAATCACAACTGCAGAACTATATCAGATTCAGTACAAAAAATAATGTTAACTTACTAGTTCAAATCACCTAATAAGAATGATCTATTAAAATTAAGTGGCATTTGAAATTAGACCATAGATTTATTAAATTATATTTTAAAAATACTTACCTACCTACATACTTTTTATTTATTTATTAATTTTATATCTGTAGGTATAGTCATTAAATTAAAGCAAAATTTTTCAATATTCAATTACATTTTAAACCTAACAATTATGTTTTATGAATTTTATAATTTGGCTAAATATTAATTTAAAAGCAACTTTTAGAGTTTTATTTTTATTTAATTAAATATGCCACTTTATTTATTTGGATAACTATGATTTATTTATTTATTTATGAAAATAAAAACTTACAATTTACTTTAAATAATAATATCTTGATAACATTAAAATTTATTTTCAGATCAGTTTATACTTTAGTTTTTTCTTTGCTGTTTAGGTTACATTAATTATCCTTTCCAGTTGAATCTTATTTACATCTATTAGATTAAGCTATAAGAAATTAAGGAGAACACAAATAACTGAGAATTCACTAAATAAAGATACAGGAAAATCGAAAGAGAAAGATTTTTCACCAGAAGAAAAAACCAAAATTCTGGTGGTATTGAACAATCAATTTTATTTTGTAAAGGCATAATTTTAATTACAATATTTAGTGAGAATCTACATTTGATTGAGTTTACTTTTTTTTGCAAGAAAAAAGAGAAAGTAATGTTTTGAACTTAATTAATTTAATTTAAGCCAGTTATCTGGCACATTTTAAATATCTCTTATTACAATTTTTTAATTTATAAAAATGAAGGGTTAATTTTTTTTTAGATCAGAAATAGATTTTTTTCTTATTAAAATTATAAATAGTTCAAGATAAATTATTGTGAAATGACATTCAAAATGATATTGGTAGGAATAAAAGAGTGCTGAAGTGTTGTAATATAAGCATTTAAATGAAACATAAGTTAAATTATAAGTCCTTCCTTTAATTTATTTTTTTTAAATGAAAATTTATTAGATGTTTAAATTTATATCAATTTTAAGTAAGATTTACATACTTGAATTAATTATTTAAGATTCTCCGATCATAGAGGACAAACAGAAGTTGGAGGTTATCTTATCAAAGTTGAAGAAAGAAAAATTTAATTAATAGTAAAATAAGTTGGACTCTAGATTTTAGTAATGATAATTCTAAAACCATTTAAGATTTTTCAATAATTTAAAATCCAATTTTTTATATTTATATCAACGAGTCTGGATATTTTTATGATGTTACTAAAAGATTTCAATAAATTAAAATTTTCAAAAGTTTTCTATAACATGATCATTATTTTAATTATATTTTTTTGCATATGTAAAATGATCTATCTATTTACTTAGTACTTAGAAAAGCAGGGTTACTCTTTAAGAACTATATAATTGTCTCACTATTTAACTAGAAAATACAAATATCTCTTCAAAATGAAATGAAAAGTTAAAAAAGATAATGGTTCAAGCTTTTTATTTGTGTTTTTTAAAAGGATAGCTTTTTAAGAAAAATAAATTATTCTTCTCATTTTTTGAAAAACTTCCAAATGTTATTTAAGAAATTGAGTTTTAATTGTAAATTGCTTTAAAATTTTATTATATATTTTTTTATGCTCAAATGAGATTAGATTGATATGAATGTATTAAGAATCAGTTTATTTTTAGAAGATTGTAATCACTGTAAAAAGATAGAGCTTCTATAAATTTCCTTATTAAATTTTGCTTCAATAAAATATAGAAGAATTAATGGTATTTATTGAAATTTTGAGTCAGTATTAGGTTGAATTCAAGATAAGAATTTTTTTAGTATGATTTTAAACCAACTATGATTTTGTGATAAGCGATAAAGTATCATTAAAGATTATTAAATGATAAAACTTCAAAATTCTACAAGAAATGCCCTTGATTTAGTCTTTGGATTATGAATTAATAATCAATCTATGGATAGTAAAAGTAGAAGAAAACTTAAAAGAGTAAACAAGAATAAAAATCATACTTATAATAATTAAAAGTTTAATTTTTGAACAAAAAAAAACATAAAAAAGAAAACAACAAACTAAACCACAACTAAAAATGATGAAATTCAATATAATCGAGTAGAACTTCTTCGAAAATATTGACATTTTCGGTATTGGAATCAATATACGTTTCAATAAAAAGGCGGAGCATAGAACAAAAATTGGTGGATTGATAACTATTATTATAGTATTTTTGATGGCCTACCAAGTAAAGCTGGTGTTTGATAATTTAACTGATTCTAAAAACCCAACTGTCCTTTTTGAGCAAAGATACACAAAATCACCAGAGAGGTATGATTTAAGTCCCGATAAATTCTCCTTTATGTTCGGATTGTAAGATCCCAAATCACAACATTTCATGGACCCAACTATTTACAAAGTTACTCTTTGGTCTAAGAAGACTTAGAAAATACTTGACCCTAAAACAGGAGATTACCTAACTCAATGGAATAATAGGATTATCAAGACAGAACCTTGCACAAAATAGCACTTCTAAGGAGGAGCTTAGGAATATTTCCTAAAACTTAAATTTTCTTCAATGTATTGTATTTCTTTAGATGAAAAAGAAATTTATATTGAAGGGTAATTCGATGCTATGGCATATTCAGGTATAGAAGTTATTGTTGAATCTTGTTCAGGAAGTACTTGTAAATCTCCTGACTTAATTTAAAATTCACTTAATAATGGCCGCTTGGCTATTTATTACACTGACAATGCTGTTGTCCCTTCCGATAAAGAATCTCCATTTCTTCCGATTGGGAGGTAATCTTTTTGGGTGTCTGGAACACAATTCACTAAGTCTTTGAATATCAGTGTGAGAAACTCATATTTATAAACTGACGTGGGTTTCCTTAATTAAGACATTAAAGAACAGAGAACTCTTACTTGGAGTTTTGATAGAGAATAGACAATACCTAAGGTTGGAAATATTTTATATGATTGTTACTTTTCATTTGAAAAGAATATTAACTCTGTTTATAAGAGAAGCTATGTGAAATTCGACAGGGCAGTATCTCAAATTGGTGGTGCTTTTAATGTATTATTCGCATTAGGTTGCTTATTCTGTAGACCTCTTTCTTAACTTGAATTAAATCGCAAATTAATTAATAGTTTATTTAACTTTGAAGAAGATGAGAATTCAGAAGAAAAGAAGACAAAGGATAATGAAAATTAAAATTAAAATAATAATTAGTAATAGGATTCAATAGCATAAGATGAGGTTAAAGAAGAGAAGAGTCCTCACCATAATAACTCTTGTGGAAATATAAGGCCTACGAGTAACTCAATTAAGCATTCTTTTAACATGCAATCAAATTACTTTAAAACTTTGAATAATTCCTAAAATTGTAAGCTTACGGAAAGTATTCATTAAGAGAGAAGTAAACAAATATCAAAGTCAAAATCGAGAAAAAGTGATCCAATGAAGTAATCTGAATAATCTAACTAATAAACAAAAGAACTTGAGAGCTTCTTCAAGTAAAGGAATACAAAAATGGAATTCAATGGCTATGAGTATTTCATTAACTTCTTTAAATTCTCTGATATATGCAGAAATAGAAAGTAAAGGTTACTACAGAAAGGCGTTGATAAATTATATAATCACATCGATATTTTCTATTTAATTAATAAGCTTCTCGAGGTGGAAAAACTTAAGCATCTCCTACTTAATGAAGATTAAATTAAATTATTTGAGTTTATCCCCAAGCCTACTCTTTGCATGTCAGATAACAGACCTCAATCTATTTCTGATAAAGTAGGTATCCTTTATGAGAATAATAAATCACTGGTATAAAAAACAGCAGATGCTCATGAATCCTTCAAGAAAATTATTAAAAAAGGAGAATCAGTATCTAAAATAGATGTGAGATTATTAGAACTGCTAGATCTAAGATTTAAAAAATTCCTGCAGTAACTTGAGAATGGTTAGGGAACTCCTGATACGAATATGTCTAAATTAATATAAAATGCTCTTGATTCGAAGAGGAAGATAAGACTTCAAGCAGTCGATGACGATCCAATTCTCAAAATAGCTATGGAGAGTTCTACAAATGAAAATAACTATTAAACTACTTTGTCTGATTCCGTAGGGAGAATAATGTTCAACTACAAATCAAAAGAACCAAATAGAAATGAAATTTATAAGTTAGACTAATGTTGATTAATCGATCGATCAATCAATCAATCAATCTATAAAAGCAAAACGATAGAATTCAAACCAAATAATTTTGTTGCTTACTATCTTAATTTATTACTTCTTTCACTTAATTGTAAAAATATTATATGTAATTTTTGTATAATGAGGAAGTTTTTTGACAATAAAGTGTATTGCAAATTAATTACCTCAACTTTCAGTCAGCATAAATTAATCATTTTTAAACATTTATTAATAGGCTTTTCATAATTCCTTTTAAGAGAGTTAAGTAAATTATATATGAACTTTCAAACAAAACTCCTTTTTTCTTTTCTTTTTTTTCGCTGATTCTTCTCAATATCTCTAAACAACCATAATATAATTAATGATACTTCAAAATTAGTAATGGGATTCTAATATAATTTAACAAAATTAAGTTTGATTACTTTAGTTATATACGCTGTTAGTAGTGGACAAAGAGAAAATCAATATTTCAATTTGCCATATTAGCTTTTTTAAAAAATATTTGTAAGCTAATACATAAATAGACAAATTTTATTCTAATTATTTATTTTATAAATGTTTATCAATTAACATAAAAATAAATTGCTGGCAGTAAAAGATTAATTCAAGAATTACTATCTGAATAAAAATGAATTCAAAATTTAATACAAAATAGATAGATAATATAGGTAATTTCTTTAATTATTACAGCTCAATAATAAAAAAGTAGCTCCTTATTATTTTTCCTCTTTCCAAATTGAGAATATGAAAACTATTAACAATTTTAAATTATCATTTTTTATATTCTAAGGTAAATTATAATAATACTAACTCTATTTACACTTTATTCTTTAACAATCTTTATTAAATTACATATTTTTAAGTAAAAGAACCGAAAATAAAATATTTCTATCTTACTTAACTATTATTTGTAATGAATATATACATTTAAATGCTTAAATAAACATTTACATAAATTTATTACATCTTTCTGATTATTCAGAGGTTAGCTAGCTCATTATTGATTATTAACAGTTGCTTACACAAAAAAATAAATTTTACCCATCATATTAAGTTTTAAACTAAAAGAGATTATTGAATGGCTTGCTGATATCAAACCATAATAATAGTAGCAGTAGTTGTTATAAGAATATATTTTTTTATTACTTTAAAATCACCCGCAATGTTACGCAAGAGTAATTTCCAATTTTTATCGTTTACAGTTTTATAATAAAAATGAATACTCAACAATTATCAATAAGAGTAATAAATTATCTTAGTAATTAGATAAAATAAAATTTCTTTTCAAGATTTTCAGTCCATCATACTTTGCATCAGAATTTATTTTAGTCAGCGATTGAAATAGATTTACTAAGCTCATAAGTAACTTTATATAAATAAATAATTTTAGAAATATTCATTTATATTTAAACAATGTGACTTGCACGGTATCTAAGATTAAGATAAAATAGCGAATTAGTGAAAAATAATACTCAAACGATTTAGTTTATTTTATGATGTAAATAAACATAAATTTCTTCAAAAAATTATCAATTTATGATTCCCAAAAGCAATAATAAGTAATATTATCATGAAAATTTAATAATCTTAACAATTAAAGCAATCTTTAATTATTAGCATAATTAAAATAAATAGTTTTCAAAATTTTTATAAATTTAGTTATAATAAAAGCACTTATTTGTTTTATTTTTACTCTATTGATTATTCAACATTTAAGAAATATATAATGGTAATTATAACATTATTATATATTAAATTTCGATACATATTTTTTAAGGAACTATTGAATTTTTTAATTTGTAACCAATTTTTTGATTTAATATAATTTTAGAAACTCAATATTAACAAATTTTTAGAAAAATATTAGAAATGAGAGAGGTCCATTATAGTAGATGGGTAATAATTAGAAACACTTGCTAATACAATTAAAAACTATGTATTTTAATTTTATAAAGAGTATATTTTATCATTTACTTTGAATTGCTTTATTTAATATTACTTACTCTGAAGACTTAAATAAAATCTATCTTTAATAATTATTTGAAGGATTGCTATATTTTATATTTTCTCAAGAAAAGAAACATTATCAAATTCCTACTCTTATCCAACCAATATTTTTTAAATCGAATTTTATACATCGACTCATTGACCTATCCATCCTTCCATCCTTTGTAAGTGAGAAAAAAGTATTAATTATGAATATTATTATGAAAAATTAAGAAAGCATCAAATAAAATATTTAAAATGTATACATAGCACTTATGTGAAGGAATTGTGAAGATGTTAAATGGATGAAGTTTGGATAAGGTTAGGATTAGATTTGTATGATATTAACTATCACTAAAAATTAGCCATAGGTTTGAAGAATTTATTTAAAATATAAATTTGACGTGAAAAGATAGATAAATGAACGACTGATAATTATTAAAATTTGAGAGTATCAAGTGGCTAATATTCAAAAATGTTTAAAAACATACTGAATGTCTGGAAAATCTTTGGTTTAGGCTAAATAGATGATAAAAAATGAACTGAATAAAAAGAGCAATTCCTAATTTATAAATTATTATTCTCAAATATAGGCCATAAACTGAAATGATAAAGTAGTAATACCTTGAGAATGCTAAACAAAAACGAATGAATAGAATCAATAGGTTGATATTCTTTACTGAATTAAGGGTAAATATTATATAATTTTTACAAAATTGTGTTAGTAAATACTACAGAACTCAAGATACTTTAACTAAAGATAAGTAATAAAATTAGATAAAAAAAATAGTTACTATCTTAGTATTAACCTTAATTGATACAATAAATAGCAAAAATTAGAAAGTAAGCATTAAATAATACTACCTATAAAAGAATGGATATTTCTCCTTCGTCCCTACCTAATGAAATGATAATATTTTCAAATAAATCATTTGATTACCCCTTAAGTTTGCTGCCAAAACTGAAAGATAACAAGCACTAACTATTTAGCCCTCCTTGCGCAGAACTTGTTAATGTTCTGAGCTAATATAAATACTTTAAGGACCCTAATCCTGCTTAAGAGTAGGAATTACTAGAGATGGCAGCTTTAAGGGTTAGTTTCAAGACCTTCAAATAAGGTGAATTCATTACGGATTCTGAATAAAGTAATATTTTCTTCATCTTATAGGGGGATGTAGGGCTATTTGAAAAGAGAAATGAAAGAGAGATTAAATAAGAAAACTATTGGAGATCCTAAATTGATAAGATTAAGAGGAAGCTCGAGTAAACCACAGACAAAGATGAAAGAAGTAAACTTGAAGAAGAATTCATTAAAGCTGAAAAAGTACTCAACTTTTATTATAAGGAAGATTAAGTTCAATTATTATCGAAGGATGTGCAAAGACACCAAATAAATTTCAACATTAATAATGAGTGCCTATACAAGCAATCCTAATTTATTAAATCTGGTGTTTGCTTAGGACCTCAAACAGATCATAGTGATCGCAATCCAAAAATAGGAAGTTATTAAGTTATTGCCTTAAATAAATCATTAGTATTGGTTTTAGATGAAGCAAGTCAACGTGATATTTTTAGAAAAAGCACAAACATTTAGAATAAATTATTTTGCATAATGAGCAAATACATCGAAAATATAGTATTTGAAAAGGAAATGTTATAAAAAGTTATCAAAGGTATTACAGAAATTAATTATACAAAAAACCAATTAATATATCATGAAAACTTTGATTCTTCATAAAACCTCTATATTTTGGTTGAGGGAAGTGTTGAAATTACAGCAAAGAGACTTAAATAATAAATCCTCTTAGATACGATTAATTCTGAGGAAATATTTGGAGGGGAGTTCTTTGCTTGTAGTAGGTCTCTTCGCTAATACTCAGCTAGGAGTCAAATAAATCCAACTAAAGTCTATGCTATAAGCTATGATGTTATGAAATAGTATTTTTCAGATGAAATTATGAATGAATTAAAGCAATATGGCGAATAAATTAATGAAAAATACTAAAAAATTATCACTTCCCATGTATAGCACATTGTTTCATTGTGCAAGCAGAAAGGATTAAAAGTACCATTAAATTATTAAAGCTCCTCAAATACTTCAAATACCATCTGCAACACAATAAATAACGAAGCTACTTTAACTCTTACAAAAAGTAATACTAATTCAAGATCACCTTTTAAACGCTCTAGTGCTTAGAAACTTTCTAAAAAGCATTCAGCCATAATCGAGGAAAGTATACAGAATTTGAAAAGACAGTAGACTACATCAGTTCATGGATCTTATTTGAGTGGTTATTAATCAGGATCCACAACTACTAGCTCATTAGGTAATAGTGGATATGAAAATAAGATATCAGCACTTTATAACCAGATATCAAATAAAGCTGGTTCTAGCACATTCATAAACTTCAAAAGTAGATAAAATAGCATTGATAGCGATGTGAATGAAATTATCCCTCCTAGAGTCCATTTTCAATCATGCCACCCAATCAGTTTAAATAAAGATATCTCATGTGAAAGACAAATTAACAATATGAATCGTAACATGCCAGATAATAATTAATATCCTAAATCTATGAATATTCTCCCCAGCATACCTTCTCCAAAGACTTCCTCGATGAAATCTAAATTTAGTGAAAACAATTAATAATAAGTAAATCATAATCTTACTCAAAATTAATTACTTAAGCGTTACCTCAGTTCTAGATACAGTAAACAATTTATAAGCGAGAATCAAACTTCACAAAATTTCGAAGATGAAGTAAAGAGAATAGAACCATTGTTCAGAAAGAGTTATACTGTAACAAAAGAGTAATTACATTCTTAAATTTCTCTTCTCTAACCTTAATAAACTGAAACCCCAATGAAGAGGGCTTTGGAGGAATACTCTCCTATCAAAAAAATGAGGAATTACTCTATAAGAGATTCCTAAAATAATTAATTAGGAGAATAGTAATAATAATCAGTTTCCCTTTAATGCACCCCCAATTCTATGAACCAAAGAAGAATTTTGAGATAATTTAGAGTTTCTGAAGAAGTTGATAAATACATTAATTAAAACTCTGTGTAGTCTATATCTAGCTAGCAATCACCAATAAAAAGGATGAGAGAAGATACCAATCAACAAAAAACTCCCAGTCATAATATAAATTTTATTAATTAAAATAATAACAATAGTAACATTTATTTCCATTAATCACATACCAGCTTAGAAAAATAAAAAGGAATTTAAAGGTAAAGTAAATCAATTACAAATGGATTGATAAGCACTCAAAATATCTAAGCTAAAAAGTAAGATTCTTCCCCTTCCTAGTTATAAAATCAAGCCTTTAAAAGTAGTAATTATCTCAACCGTAACTACACATGCAAATCACTTACAAATATTTGAACTAATATATATAATTTCATTCATTCATTATTATTAATTACTGATTATATAATTTCTCTATCTCTGTCTTTCTCTTATTTTCCTATTATTATAAATTCTTTATCCCCACTAATTTTAAGAAATAACTATTCCAATTTTTATGTTTCCCAATTCTCTGTATATTAATGATTGAAATCATTTATAATTTTAATAGTAATTTAATTATAAATTGTGGTAAATTACTGATTTTCTTTTTTAAAATTTCTAATGCAATTGTATTTCTTAACAAAAGATGTAATTAATAATAACTGTAATTTATCTTGATCTAATATCATTTATTATTTAGTATTAATTTACTCTAGCACTTTGCCTTATAATTTTTAATTATTTTCAAATATATGAGTTTCCTTCCTTGCTCATTTTAAATTAAATTATTTTTAATAAACGAGTTTCCTTGTTGTCTTAAACCAAAATAAATAAAAGATAATTATCTTAAACCTAGTTTTTACTTGTTATTTAATGTATTTTTAAAGTTTTTGGCATGAATTGGATATTAAAATTTTCTTATTGAAATAAAAAATAATTATTTTCTTTAAAAGAATTAGTGATTCTAAATAAATTTGGATATATACCAATGGAAGTCATTTTATTTAGTAAGTTATAATATGGAGATTAATAAATAATTTAATGAAATGAAATAAGAGATTTTAATGCTTGATTATAATTACTGTATTTTTAGAGTAACTTCAAAGGCTGCAATTTTTATCATAATTTTTTTATTATAAAAATTAACTCCAATATTATAATAATCTATATCTATGCAATTTTAATAGAGAAATATATTACTATAGATAAAAATATAATAATAAACCGACAAGTATATTTTAAATTTATTTATTTAAAGAGGTCTTGATATTTTATCATAAAGAATATTGATTTCTAATACCAAAATATTGCAAATATCTTATTTGTTATTGTTAACTAGAAACTCAATACAATTCTGTAATTATTGTTAGTGACTCTGTTTTACATCATATTTTCAACATAGCCATTTTTTCTAAGTATTCTAGCAGCAATCTAGGTGCCACTTATTTTAATTCTTTATAAGAAAAGTAACTTGGTAAAGGAATTCTACCAGAAGGTCTTTTTTACCAAGTAACTTTATATAGGAATTTAGTTACATTAAATTAAGTAAAATCTTCTAGTTTATGTGATTCTCTTGTATTTAATTTATGATATATAATTATATCAGCCTTATCTTTAGAAAAATGTCCATATTTTAATTTATTTTGTATATCTCTTACTACATATTACATCTTGCCTAATTATTTTGTTATTTTTTAAGGCTAATTTAAGAACTTGGCTTCTACATCTGAATCTATTTCTTCTTCTACAATATTTGAAGGTGGAATTGTTATTTATTCTGGAGCTTTAAAAATTTTACTATGCTTAGTTATTATGCATGACTGATTTAAATTATTATTTTCAGAAATATAATGTGATTTTTAATTATTTCTATCTTATTAAATATTTTTTTAATTTAAAATTTAATGGTATTTTTAATCTAAAGTATTGCTTTGAGATTATTATTGTTGTTGTTGCTTATTTTATTTATTTAAATTTGGTTAATAATTCAATTTTTCTAGTTATTATTTAACATTTTAAGTTTATTTAATAAAATCTTTTGCTTTAATTATCTGAGAAGAATTTATTTAAATTTATTTTGGCTAACTATTTTAATATTTGTAGTGAGAATTATTGGGTGAACAAAATATTTATTATTCAGAATTGATGTTATTGTTAGAATCATTTCTTTAATCTTAATTTTTCTAAATATTTTGATTTTCTTCACTTTATTAGATTATTAAAGACTATGATGAAAATTAAAACTATTATTCTCTTTAAATTTAGGATTTCTTTTGTATGATATAATTAAGGTCACTTTAACTCTGATCATCATTTTCTATTTTTACCTCAGAAATATTATCCTAATTAGTAATTTCACTTTAAAATAATTTAAAATTACTCAAATCTTCACTTCTTCTAAATGACTATTAAAAAATTTATTCAAGGCAAGATTGGCTATTATTTAATTTACTGACATTAATGATATTAATTTAACTCTCATAAGATGATTCATCTTCTATTTTGCTTTCATTTAATTATTCTATTTGTTTACTATTACTACCATTAATATTTTTATTAATTACCAATTTTTATGAGTCTTCATTCTTTTATAGAATATCCTAATCTATTATTTTATTTACACTTTCAGATTATTAAGATTAAATCTATTCACTTTGATTTTCATTAACTGATAACTTTTATCCTTACTTTTCACCAGGATTTTCATTTGTTGTAGTTTTTTGTATCTACTAAGTTTCAAGAATATTTCTGCAAATCTATTAATACTCTTAAATTTAATCTAAATTATATCCTTCTTATATTTACTGATTTTGTGTATTTTAATTTTATTCTGTTAGTTTGATTATTTCTTTTTAATCATTTTTGTCTTTTTCAATTTATTTATTTTATTAAAACTATTAATTTTCAAAGAAATTGTTCTTATTTCCTAAATCTTAATTAGTTGGTATTTCTTATTCTATAGTTTTATTTTAATTTTTATCGTTTTCTTCATTAAAATTTAAGGATACAGAGTTAGAAGGCTAATTATTTTTTTTATCATTTTCTTTTTCTAAAGTATTTATTTAATTATTATCTTAAATAATTTATTAACTTTGATTTTCAATTTCTTTTTCTTATATTTTTGAGTGTTCATCAACTATTTATTCATCTTATTAATAGCTTGAAGCTATCTTAAGTTCATTTATTCCTGTATTATTAGATTAAAGTTATTAACTAGATTTATTATCTAAATTCTCATAATTTCTATTAGTATTTTCTTCATTTCTAAAATCTTAATCTAAGAATAAATCAAGCTCTTCATCAATAATTTTATCATCATTATTATCATTTGATGTCCCTTCATTAGATGATTTATTTAATTATTCTTAAATTATTTATTAAGAAAGTATTTATTTAATAGAATTTTCCTTTTATGAATTATCTGATTGTTGTTAATTATTATTTAAAGAATTTTCTACTATTTACTCTGGTACAATTGTTTCAAGCTCTTTAAGTGCTTTATGTCTTAAAAGTTTTAAGAAGATTAAGCTACTTAAATCATATTCTGCAAATTCAACATTATTTGATCTCTAATTCTCTTAAATAAGGTGTTTATATTATTCGTGCTCTAATTATATAAAGCCTTGAGTTCCATTATGTTATATTTCACCTAAATATAATATTTGCTTTTTAGACGGTGAGTACCTTTTTCCAATTATTTTTTGCAGGGTAACCTCAGTATATAAATCACACATATTATCTTATTAGTTATTTTGAATCATTTTCAGATATATACTTGTATTATTTGACAAAGAGTATTTTTTTATTTTATTATTAATTAATTTATTTTTTTCATTCCATACAAGAAAATAATAAAATTTTATATATAGGTAATTCCAAAACAAAACAAAATGTTTACAATATATTTATATACTCTTTGAAATTTAATCTGCACAGAATACTGAGGTGAAATCTATAACATTTTTTTAAAATAAAAATTAATTAAAAGAATTTCTACTAGTACTGCTATTAGTTAATTATTAAAGATAAATTTTTTTATTGAAAGTTTGAGGTGTTTAATTGAATACTGGTTATGTTGTCTTTTTACCAAAATATTAAATCTAAACAAAGCAAATACATTAAAATATCAAATTTTCTAAGAAATTAATCTTAACATAAATTAAATGAGTAAAATAAAAGAAGTTCATCTAAAAACAAAATTCGAATTATTAACAACTATGACAAATTAATTTTAAATATTCTATTTTATATTTAAATTAATTAGTAAATTAAAGTAGATTTTTAATTATGTCAGAAATGTTTATCAAAATTTACTAATAAATAGAACTATTGTCAAGATGTGAAAATTTAAATGTAATTAATAATACTAATCAAAGCCTTGGAACTGCTTAAGGGTATTCTTGTAGCACGTTTTATTAAACGGTTTGAGGTTATATTTATATTCCATAAATGTAAACATCATTTTTGAAATTTGTTTTGGAAATTTATGGGAAAGCATCTCTTATTTCTTCAAATGTATAAGTGTAATAATTCTTTGCATTAAGTTAAATAAGGATTGTAGCTACTTTAGGATTATAAACTAACCCTGTTATCAAAGTGTATCCTAACTTTTCTGCTAGTTGTATGTGTCTATCTAAAAGAATTTAGCTGATTTTCATATTCTCGTACTCCTTTCTGATAGCAACAGAAGTTACGACTAGAGTTTTTCCTCTTTTAGCAATTAACTCTTTAAGAGGTTCAAAGGAATGTCTATTTATTTCCTTATATATAGTTTACTGAGACTAAGAGTTAATGTAGGAGAAGAAATCTTGGATGTCCAAAGCAATTATTATTCCAATCACTGCATCATTGATATCAACAGCAACAATAGCTCTTTTTTAGTTGTTCCTATCGTTTAATTAGTTAAATAAATCAGTCTCAAGTTATTCTCTATTTAAATTCAAGTCTGATTAGATAGTTTCACTCTACAATTAGCTACTCAACAAGCATTCCATAGCACTTAGCAAGTACTTTTCTTCTAATTATACGATTCTGATTGTTTTTTTCATGAGAAAGAATATTTATTTGGAATTTTTATTTTAAAATAATTAATTATTAAATATCATAGATGCAGTAGAGATTTGATGTATCTTAAAACCTGATAAGATAGGTTTTTACGTAATAGTTTCTAAGAAAGAAGATACAGATAATTTTAACAATTAGCTTACGAACTCCAAACAATTAATGAGAAGAGTGGTGATGACTTATTGAAAAATGAAGTAAAAATTACGTAAATTTTAGAATTAATTAGAAGAATTGGTGATAATATAGGATATTTGATGAATAAATAAATAGTTCATTTACATTTTAAAAAAAAAAAAGAAATTTTACTTAATATACTTAATTGGTACTTACTTACTAGAAAATTTTATAATTATGATCTAATAATTCTAAGTGACACAAATTTAACAACATAAACTCCCACAAAAGTACTTACTTTGGTAAACAATTTCTTCCTCTTTTTTTAAAATTGCAATTATAATAACGTGTAAAACTTTAAAGATTAATTTCCAAATAGAACAATTAATTCCAAAACAACTCTAATATTTTTATTTTAGAAAAAAGAACAATTAGATGGTAAAACTAAATCTCAAAGAACTTTCATGAGTTTTATGATAGAATAATGTTTAATTTTAAAAATCTATTTTGAAATTTAATTTTTAAATAATATTACATTTTTTAACTTAGAAAACCAATTAATAAATTAATTTGAATTGTTATGCCTTTTTCTAGAAAAAGTTGAGAATGAACATTTAATATTTAAAATTTTAAGCTTTTTTATTAATTTTGATTATTATTCAGTCATTTTATTTTGAATAGATAGAGAAATATTATATTTATTATTAGGAAGAGGCCTAATATCTATTATTTCATTTGACTAGAGACTTTATATTTTCTTCAAAAGTTGACTCAATTAGCCAATAAATCAAATTGAAAAAAATTTTTATATGTTTTCTAATCTTCCTAATACAGAATGTCTATATCTTTCAGTTTTTTCCCTATTTTAATTATCTATAATATATAATAGGTATTAACACAATTTAATAAATAGATGTTGTAATAAGAAAATACAAATTAATTCAAATCATTATAATACATTTTTCAAATTGAATATTGACAACAAAAAGATTTCTTTGAAATCTAACAATAATTTGGATGATTAAAATCAAAATTGTTTTAAATTAAGAATTTCAATGATTAAAACATAATAGGATAATTTCAATAATTTAGAAATTTAATATTAAAAATGTACTGCATCAATTATTTTTTAGATATTCTCCTTATTTTTTTATTTCCACCTTGAAGGAACCAAAGGATTATTTAGATAATTAATTAATTAGATTATCTTTCATAAAAAATTAATTTAAATCTAACACGGTTGATAAAAAAATTCTATTTTGTTAAATAAATATTTTAATTAAATTTGTAAATTATTATTAAGGGGAAAATATTAATTTTAAATATTAAGTAGAAAATTATTTTCATTCAATTTAACAGAATAAAATTAAATTGATCTTGTACGGATTAATTCTCAAATACTTTAATAAAAAATTACAAATAATTATTTTAAAATGTTAAATTAAATGAAAAAAAATAGTAATTTCGATGGATCATATTATAACAACATTTTTTTACTATACCACAAAATATGAAATTTGAATATACTTAAATATAAAGGAAGATTTTATTATAGAATATTTATAATATTACTTTTTATTGGAGATCTAATAATAAATAAAATTTTGAGTTTCATCATCAATCAATCAAATTATGTATATATTTATTTTGATAGTTTTTTAATTTATGGATTATAAGTAGTAGAAGTAGTTAATTGTTATGTATTCATCAAATTTAATAGATAAATAAATAAATACTCAATCATCTTGGCTTATATCTACTCCATATAGATTTTTAAAATGTTCATAGATTGGCATGAAGAGAATGGAGTTTGCACAAGAGATCATTAGACGGGGAGTAAGTCCTTTAAAGAATCCTACGTAACCTTCATTGTTAATTAGGTTTTTTATAATACTTTTAACAGATAACTTCTGTTTATTTGAATCTATCATTTAATAACGAGTTAACACCAAATCAAGAGGATTTACAAAGAAGGTTGCAATTAATGAACTAAAAAATCCTACAAATACACTTTATTATAAAGTTAATTTATGCTTTCCATTTTATTCTACTTATTTAGTGTTATGCAAAAGAAGGTATCTTTATAATTCGTATAACCAGAAGAAGATGCTGACTTGTGCTGTCACTGTGGCTATATAAATTGGGCTAGCTTTGTATAAACGAACAAGTCCCTCTTTTTTAGAGATTTCTTTAATTCCTTAAATTACACCTTTATATTGAAAATTGGGGTCATTTATCTAGAGGCGAGTTCTAACTACATCGAAAGGCATGTATGGGATTAGGCAAAGGACTTCTGCAATTGAAGATGTTAGTAAAGGCATAGCTATTTTAAGAGCTGTAGTAATTTTTTCATTCTCTACCCTTTTTATTTGTCTCATACCTTATCTATTGAGACTCTCATAAGTAGAGAAGTATATAAGCTATGGAATAAAGCAACAAGGAAATGTAGTGGTGAAACCTCTAAATAAACTCTATTTACCTCCATTCTTAATAATTTATTGATATCCTTTTCTAAAAGAAAGGAACTCCTTTGAATAGGATTTTATTTTGGTGCTTATAGTATCTAAGGGATACATAACCATATCTATTGACCAATAACCTAAACTACTATAAAAGGCTAGTTTATCTATATTTAAAGTGTAAATTATTAACTAAGATCATGATAGAATTATATAGTATTAAATGAATATTTATGGAATATTTACATGGGTTGAATTATGATTGTGGTTTATCTTTCATTACTGTAGTCATTTAACCTAATATATTCTTCTAATTTGCTTAATATATTTATGTATATGTATTGCTTTTATTAGGAATATACTTTGGAATAATCTTAAAATTTAGTCTTTTCGAGAAAATAACAGTCTAATTCTTAAGTAATTTTTTAGATTATAAATAATAATATATAAGGAAGGATATTCTTATGCCACCTCATTTTGCATGTAATTGATTAGTTGTGTAATAATGTACTGCAAAATAAATAAAAATAAAAAACAGAAATTTATCATTAAAATATTGAATTACTAACTCTCCATAAATAGCTAAATAAATATTGTCCTATCTCTTTCTCATTAAATAATAATTTCAATAAATCATCTATCTATCTTTCTGATTATCTTTTACTAATCCACTCAACCGAGTTAAAAAAACCACAAATAAATTATCATAAAAAATATAAATATTTTAACTCAATTGTTTATATTTATATCTATTTATAAATAAAGAATATTGGGTATATATAAAATAGAATATTGTGTTTTACACTACTATCTTTATTAATTTGAATCATAAATTTATGAAATATTTAAAAAGTAAACAGATATTGGATATTAGCTGTTTAATGGCAAATATTACTAAAGAATCTAAGGACTATTTATTTTAAGATTGATAATAATTAACATATAGACATATATTTATTTTAATATTTCCTACCTTTGATCTTAAATCAAATAAAAGTTATTAGAATTAGCTTAATAAAATAAAATAAATTAGGTTGAGATGATCTAACATTAAGTAGAAATTAAATAAAATTATAGCTATCATTTGTAAGTAAATTAATTATATTTAAAGAATATGGACAATACAAGGTTGATTTATTTATACAATTAGAAAAACTTAATCTTTTATTAGTTATTATAGGAATTGTTTAGATTTTAAGTTTTTAATAAATATTTAAATTATGTTTGTTTTCATTAAAAAAGATTATCAGTTTGATTTTAGCTCACTTTAGTCATGTGAAATAACATTAGGAGAAGGTACTTCTAGGTAATTAAGGTGCATTAGTCTATTTCTCTATACCTTACGTATTAATTAAGACGTTTTTAAGCCTGAGCTGTTAACCATTGTTGCAAAGATACCATCTTAAATCATTAATAGTTCTTCAGAAGTTCCTTGTTCAGCTACCTTACCTTTATCCAATACAAATATTCTATCATAATTGGCAATTGTGGCAAGTCTATGAGCTATTGCAATAATTGTAGATCCCACAAATTTTTTGTTTATTAAATCTAGTATTAAATCTTCTGTGTAGGCATCACAATTTGATGTCACCTCATCCAATATAAGAATTTTGCTTCTTTTAAGTATAGCTCTTCCCAAGCATAGAAGTTACTTCTAACCTGCACTGAAAGTTTCACTTGAATTAGATATTTCAGTATTGAGTCCTTTAGGAAATTCTTTTATTTTTTCTATTTTATAAAAGAAGAAATTACTATTAATGTAAAATTTATGCTTGAAAAAAATATCAATAAAAACTAGATAATAGATTATTTACCTTCTAACCTAAGATCCTTGATTATTTCCCATATTTATTCATCTGTATATAATCCAAAAGGATCAATATTCATTTTAATAGTTCCTGTAAAAATAAATGGTATTTATGGAATGATGGTAAATCCATCTCTTAAGGTTTTGATACCAATATCTTCTATATTATGATTATCTATCTTAATTGCACCCTCTACATTTTGCTACTCTAACGTTTCTAAATATTCTTCTTTTATTTCATTTTTTTTGGCTTAGAATGGCAATTGATTGGATTCGATTGGTAATTGATTGGCTTCTGTTTCTAAAATATTCTAGAATGTTACTATTTTTTAAGTCTATCCAATATTCACTTGAGTAGAAAGTGTTTACCATTTATGAATATCAAACAGCCTAAATAAAGCTTATAAAATTGAAGATTTTCCTGCACCTGTTCTTCCAACAAAGGCAACTTTTTAACCAGGTTCAATTATAAATGAAATTCCATTTAATACAGTTTTTTTATCTTCACTATAGCTCATGTAAACATTTTTAAACTCAATTTTTCCTTTTATAGGGTAGTTAAATTAGTCTCCAAATAGCCTCGATAGTCTCTTGGAGGATCTCTTTTATCTAAAAATCTAATCATATTTAGTTCTGAGAGGAGGTTCTTAGTCTAACTATGTTAAATTGATTGCTCTCTAGGCACTAGACATTACTACATCAAGTTAGATTAGTTATCTATTTTTTAATATTATAGTATTTAGTAATTAATAATAAATGGTAAATAATAATAAGTACCTTAGACCAGATTATAATTTGTACCCTAAACTAATAAAGAAAGTAATAGTCTAGCCTAAATTGGAACTATTGTTATTTATAGCAATAGCCATGTAAATACCAATAATAGAGGATATCTAAGCAATAAATATAATGTACATACCAAATCCTCTATTGGTAAACCAATATGTGTAAGCAGTACGTAAAGAATTGTCTAGGATTTTATTAAATTATAGCCTGAATTGATTCGTCTAATTGAACAACTTAATGGGTAAAATTCCTGAGATACTCGTGTTGAAGAAAGAGAAAACTGATGACTTTAAGTTCAAATCAAATTATTTGGTAGCAATCAGTACATTTTTGGACAAAGAAAAGAATAAACTTAGAAATATTCCAGAAGCAAAGGTTATGATTATAAAGTAAGGATTTAGTAAAACTATAGTTGTTATAAGAGTGGCTGTGTTGCAAATAACTTCCAAAGAATCGCATAAAGATTTTGATAAATCAATATCTAAATTGCCTATATTAATTTAGAATAAAGAATAAAGGAACTGATTAGAAAAAATCATGTTAATTTACTTAAATCTGAAGAGAATCTATTGATAATGCTCCCAATAGGGGTTTTGTCAAAATATGCTATCTTCGATCTAAGAATTGATTTAATCATAAAGCTATGGAGTTGATAATTATTGTTGTTTAAGAGATAATTTAATAAGAATTTCTTTAGAAACATGATAAGGAAATAAGCCAAAGTATAAATTCCTAGCCATGTTATATTCTCATTATAGTCATCTATATTGTCTCCTCCGAATTTTCCCATAGTCTTAGTGAATAAAATATAACTAACTTCATTACTCATAAACAGAACTAAACATACAGGGTATAAACACTTATAGCTGCAGAAACTGAAGTATTTTTTATAGGTGGAAAAACTCACTTTCTGATTATCTGAGTCGTCTTCTGTTTATCTTATTGATTTTAGAGTAGTCATCTAAGGTTTTTCTAATTCCAAAGCTTTCAAGTTTAAATGATTATAGCTGCATAATTATTTTTTAGATTTTAAAGATTGAATAGAATCGTCTTTCCTTAACTTTATTAACTATTTTGTTTTTCTTTTACTTCTTTATTTAATAAGATCTAAGACTCCTAAATCATCTTTGATTTAATCAGTAGTATTCTATGAGTTTAAAAGACTTTTATCTGGACTTTTGGCAGGACTTTTATTTGGTGATGACTGTAGCTCTTCTAAAAAACAATATAATTTCTTAGGATCACCTTATTCTACAATATAGCCTCCATCAAGAGCAATTACTTTATCTGATTATTAAATTGTGTCTAAGGAGTGAGTAGTTAATAAAACAGTTTTTCCTTTCAAAAATACTTAGATGGCATTATAGAATATCTCTTTAGATACCTATTGATAAAATTTTTATTATTTTAAATCTCATTAATTATTCCAAAAAATTTTTAATTTTTCTTATAATATTTTCCAATTTTAGTTAAAATAACCTGACATATTCGTAAAATATGAGAAAGTTGTTGATTTAATTTTAAAGTTTAATTACATTATAATCAAGAGCTGAGAGTGGGTCATCTAAGAGATAGATATCTGCTTAAGAATATAATGCTCTTGCTAAGGCTAAACGAGCTCTTTATCCTCCACTTAGGTTATTTCCTTTTTCTCCAATTTCAAAGGAATCGTCTCCTCCAAACATTTCTATATCTCTATTGAGATTGCAAACTTCGATAACCCTAGAATATAAATCATGGTCATAACCTTAACCAAATAAAATATTATCTCTAAAAGACATGTTAAATATATATGGTTCTTGCTCAACATATGAAATTCTTCCTTTAAAATTAATTTCTCCTGTATAATAAGGTATCTCTTTTAAAAAACAACTTAAAAATGAAGATTTCCCTGAACTAACTGGTCCCATAATTGTAACGAGCTCTCCTGGTAGGATATTAGCTGAAAGATTTATTAAAACAGGAGAATTATATTTCCAAAAGGCTGAAAAATTAACTAAGCGGATTTCTCCAATGGGACAAAAGACAGAATCATTAATTTAAGATCTACTGGCATCATTTTCTATATTTTCTTTAGAATTAATAAATAATATTAGAATTAGATAATTTATATAAAAATTACTGTTAATGCATAACATTTCTTTAGATTCAATAGAGAGAATATCAACAATCCTTTTCATGATTACTTTAATTTCAAACAAACCAGTAATTCCTATTCCACTTTAACTAATTACTTCTTGTCTCAAGAACACGAAGATGTCTAAAGTAGAAAACATATTAGCAATAGTTAAAGTGATAGGATCTTCATATTTTAGTACTAAGAGGAACATTAAAAAGCAAGAGAATATTCCTGAAGTTAGGCTAATTGAGCTTTCTATAGTCTAAATAATTTTAGTGCCCAGTAAATATCTTAAATCTTATGAACGGATGATATTTAACATTTTCATAAATGCTTCTTCCCAAGAGTAGAGTTTAATTAATCTGATACTTTCTAATACTTCATTTGTAATCTGCATTCTTTTATCACTCATTTAAGCTTTTTTAGAAAAATACTTTTTGCTCATCTTGCCGAGCAGAGTTTATATAGGAACGCAAGCAATTAGAAATGAAAGTCCAACTAAAGAATAAATACCGAATCTATTTGAATTAGAATAAAAATAATATTAATAATATTGATAAATATTATTTGAATTTAGAGCTGAAAATTTCTATTCATAAAATAGATTAAATGATAGGAGGGAATATTTGATTAGACAAACTTAAAAAGATTAAGGGATTTAATTTTTATCTTATTCTTGACAAGTTTATTTTTTTTCAAGTTGTTAAGCAGAGAATAGACCCCCTCCGTTTTAATTATGAAACTAAATTGTTAAATTAATTCCAATTAATTTCTCAACCTTTAGTAGAATTAGTTAATTTAGCAAAATTAAAGTAGAAGTTTACAAATGGGCAGTGGAATTTAAGTGTATTTTAGCATTTTTTACAAATATTTTAAAATGAGAGGGTTTTTGTCAAGAAAAGAAAATTTACTATTTCCCTGTTATTACTGGGCTGATAATAATTAGAGTAAAAAGGAAAGATTTATTATATTTGTGGATAAAATTTGAGTGATGAAAACAATATTTTATTGACTGAATCAATCTGATTTATAATTAAATATATGTGTGTGATAGGTTTGTAGAAGTTCTTAATTAATTATATTCAAATATGACATTCCTCTCTACTATATATTCTCTCTTTATATTATTAAAATACAATATTACCTATAATAAGAAATTATTGCAGCTGCAATTGTAGGCAGGGGAAGTAATGGCAACTTCAAAATCTCTCCTGTTTTAGTTTCTAAAATCTTTAAATCATTAGATACCAAATTCATGAGCTGGCCAATATTATTCTAGCTTATTGTAAATGCTGAAAGAGATGAGACCTTTGTATGGATGTGCTTCATTAGAAGGATACGAAGGGATTAATACTGAATAACTAAAACTCTAACATAATGCTAATCAAGCATACTGATTAATAATAAAGAGAAGCAGATGAGAGTTGCCCACATATAAATGGTTTTTGTTTCAGCACCATCGCTGATTGCATTCAGTAGTTCTCGAATACACAAAGAAGAGCCTATTTTACAAGTGAAAAAGAACACTAAAATGAATCCCATTTATATAAAATGTGCAAGGTGAGTTCTTAAAAGTACAAAGAGCATATCATTTTCAGTAAATGGCTTATTCTAATGCATCTTCTTTTCCAAATTTTTATAATAAATAAGAGAGAATTTATCATATTCGTAACTTATTCTCTCCTTCATTTCTAATTCAGGGATATCATTATAGGAAAAAATATGAGTCTTACGAATTTTTTTATACAAATCGATCAAGATTTTCAAGTAATCGTACATGAATACTCTACCAAAGGCGCTAGTATTCATCTTAAAGAAGTTGACATGTGTTTGATTATTGGTAGAGATTGAATGGGTCTTATAAACTGAGACACTTTTTTGCTTTATCCCAAATTTATTATTAGATAAATGAGACTAGTTGAGTTGCGTGTTATTAATCTAAGTATTACTTAGATCTATTATCTTTTAAGAGTGACCTTAGGTAGTGCTTGAATAGGCAGACAGACCGACTTCTCTGAAGGCAATAGTCTTTTTCATTTTAATAACTTATTCAGTAGGAATTGGGGTTACCGTTTTGTCTATGGTGGAGCTTTAATCCATTATTTCTGGTACACTTTTATCACCAAAAGTTTGATCAACATATTGAAGCTCTGTATTTTTCATCATCTTTTTTTTCCTTTTTTTTGTTTGGGGTTAAAGAAGATAATTAATAGAAAATTTAGATAAAAGTTATTAAAAGTTATAATCATCATATCCAGCATATGATATATTTAGTATGATAAAAGATAAGATTGAGTAATAAAAAAACCGAGCAAAGAGTAATTAGACAGGAATCTTTTTTCATTCTTTAGTTTATAATAATGGGTTATGAATGATTAAAAGTAACTAAATATTAGATTGTTGTAGAGTTAGAAAATATAAACTTTTTAATATGCAAAGAGATTCTAAAAGAAAAGTAAAATAAATAAGTTAAATTTAATAAATTTATAAAGAATTAAAGAATAAATAATATTTATTAATAAAAATCCCTTTTCCTCCCATTTTCTATAATGCTGTTTAGGTTGATGAAAGGTATATGAAAATCCATGAATTTGGTTAGATTTTCCATTTCAACTTTTATAAATTTAGATAAAAATACATACTTACAATCAATCACATAATCTAAAACTTATTTGAGTTGAGTAAATACATAAAGATTACAAATGTAGAGGGAAATTAAATAGAAATATTTAATTTTTTCTACTGATCTCAATGACTTCATAACGCTAATAATTTTATATTCATACATCATCAGAATTTTATTTGGTCATATTTTCTTGGTAGAGGAGTGATAAATAGAAAATAATGAAATCAAACTAAATTTTTATTAAGAAAATTGATTTTAGTTATGTATATGCTTTTTACTTCTAATTCAAACACTGTTTTTTTCAAAGATTCTAGCAAAAATACATTTTTATATTTATAAAAATAAAAATCTTTGGCTTGGAGAGGAGCTAAAAATTAAAGAATTTTATCTCTAATTAAATATTAAGTATAGATTATTTTTAATTTCCAGTATTAATTAACCTTTCTAGCCTTTTCTATTTTATTAAAGTTATTATTTATTTTTCTGGTTCAATCTAATTTAAATTTGTTTGTTTTTTTACTTAATTGATAACCTTTCTTTTTAAAATGACCACATAAATATTTTAATTAATAAAAGTTACACTGAAACTAAATTTCACATAACATAATTAATGGTTTTTACTCATAATAAATATTAAATATTAACTTATTTTATTTAGCTTTAAAATTTATAATTTCATCTTTCCTTCTCAATCTTTCTTTTTATCTGTGAAGGCTTGTTTAGCAATTTTGTAAATCTATTATGCATTTCTCTTGCCTGTATGGTTTACCATTTATCTAAATACACCTTGTTGATTGCAAAGAAGCTCATAAGGTGCTCCAGATTCGATAACAGCTCCTTTATCCATAACTATAATTTTATCATAATCAGCTATCGTATTCAATCTGTGAGCAACGGTGATAACAGTTGAATCAGCAAATTTCTCTCTGATTTTCTTCTAAATTAGTTCGTCAGTGAACATATCACAGTTAGCTGTTGCTTCGTCAAGTACGATTAACTTACTTTATCTTAAAATTGCTCTTCCCAAGCAAATTAATTATTTTTAACCTGTGCTGAATACCTCACTTGCATTTGTCATATCCGTATCCAAACCTTTAGGTAAACTATTCACCTTATCTATTTTATTAAAAAAGGGGAGATAAATAATTAAGGTGGAAAATAGAGGAAATGTTTTTATTAAAGTTGAAAATTTTTAGCTTACATATAAATATTAAATGACTTAATATTAATATGTATTAAATCTTCAAATATTGACAGATAAAGTAAAATGTCAAAAAATAATGAAAATTCAATTTATTGGAAAAGTTATAGCCCATTTTATGGTTTTTTACTTTTAGATAAATTAAATGATATCAATTAAGAAATTAAAGCTAATACCTTTCAAACTTATATCTTCAAGAATTTCTAAAATTATTTTATCATTGAATTAATTAAGGGGATCTAAGTTTCTTCTGATTGTACCCGAGAAGATGAAAGGTACTTGAGGAATAATACTAATTCCACCTCTTAAAGTATGAATACCTAAATCTTTGATATTATGTCCATCAATCATAATAGCCATATCTTTATTGAGATTATCCTCTTCATCAAATTAATTTTACTATTCATTATTATAATTTAAAATTTCAGTCATTCTGAAAAGTGCCTAAATAATAGAGGATTTTCCTGCTCCAGTACGTCCTATACAACCAACTTTTTCTCCTGCTGCCAAGTTGAAAGTTAATCCATTTAAAACACAAGCTAAATCATCTCTGTATCTCATCTTGACATTCCTAAATTCAACTTTTCCTTAAGAAGGAAATATATATTCCTCTATTTTAGGAGTCTAGTTTGCTTAATTTTTAGGTTTAAGTAAAATCTTCTTATCGTAATTGGTCCTTAAAGAAGGCTCTTAATCAATTTAAGTCATATTCATTGCTCTTTAAGCACTTGACATTGCAACATCAGTTTGAATCATTTATCTAATAATAATAATATTAATTATTATGTCATTCAAAATTAAAATATTTAGAAAATTTGCCTTACAAAATAAATAAAAAATGAAAAATATCATTCTAAATTCTAATAGTTTGAAAGGAATTCAGTTGGAATGTGTATAAGAAAATATTTAAAGTAAATCTAAAAAGTTAAAATCAATTCATTAATTTACCTCAAACCCCATTAGATATTGTCACTAATACTCAAAAAGTAGATGATAGTTTGACCAAGAGTGGATGGAGATTGATTTATTGCAATAACCATAAAAATACCTACAATAGCAGAAATAGTTGTAACCATATTAACATAATAGCCAAATGCTCTTGAATTATACCAATAAGTATAAGTTGAGCGAAGGGAGTTATTCAAGAGAAAATCAAAATTATCACAGAATAATTGCTATTTTTCATATATTCTGATGGGTAATACGCCTTATGTTGTTTAGTTAAAGAATGTGTATACAGGAGATCTATATCTTAAATCAATTTATTTTGATTGGACTAATACTCGTTTAGACATTCCTAAAAACAATCCAAGAATGAGAATTTCTACAGAACCTATAATTGCAAAGTATGGATTTATTGAAATAATAGTACCAAGCAATACGCAAAAACTGCAAATAATTTCTATTGTATCCATTGAAGTTTTAGTTAAATCTTGATCAATAATACCTAATAAATAGATAAATAAAATATTTTATGAGCTTTTGTTTAATATTTTTTATTAAGGAAACAAAAATAAAATTAATAACTTTTAGATATGAAATTGACATTGTAATTTTAAAATTGAATATAAAATAACTATAACAGAATGAAATTTTCATTTCTTGATAAATTATTAAAATTTAACGCATCAATGATTTTTAAAAATTACCAACATCGATTTTAAAATTGATTAATTAAGAATTAAATAAATGAAGAAATAATACCTAGATCAGATGAAAATCTATTCAGAATTCTGCCAGATGGCGTTCTATCAAAGTATAGAACTTTAGCTCTTACCAGAGAATTTATCATTTAGTTATGAATATTATAACTGCTGCTATTTGCAATAAAGGTTAGAAGAGAATACTTTAAGACTAAGTTGACAAAGTACATTAAAGAGAGGTAACCAAGAAAACTAATTATCCAGAATTTATCTTGATTTGGATTATCATATTTACCTATTGTTTTTGAGTAGAAAACAAAGACCACTTCACAAGTCATAAATGAAAGAAACATTAAAGGAACTAAAAACCAAATCTTAGAATAACTGAAATAGCTAAGATACGTTCTCAAACTTACTACTACTTTTTCGTCTTCTTCTTTAGTAAACAACTTATCTTTTTTACTTTAGACATCTTTAATATTCTCTATCTCTTGAGCTTCGGCTTTTTCCTCTTCTTCAAATTAACCTTCTTAGTCATCTTCTTCTTATTATTAATTTTAATGATTTTCATCATCATCATTATCACCTTTTAGAGAATCTTTATTTGAGAACCATTTCATAGAGTGACTCGTCCTACTTAAATTATTTGATTCGTCATTAAGATGCATCTAATTACTTAACTCTTTTAAAGGTTTTTATAACTCATCAAAAGTCCCAATATTTTATATGGACCCTTCATGCATAATAACAATTCTATCGGTACTTCTTGTATATGGAATCTAGTGGGTAACTAAAAGAACTGTTTTTCCTTTTAGTAAACCTTAGATTGCTTAATCATTTAAATATTTTGCAACCTTTTTTTAAATAGATATTATAAAAAAATAAATAGATTTTTTTAAAATTTCTACAAACTGTTGTTTAATTTTTATTATCTAAAATATAGGAATTAAAATAATAGGAGGATTTTAAATAAATTAATATAATTAGAAGAAAATTCCAATTACTATTTGCAATTTAATAAATTATTACCTTAGAATCTACTGCTGAGAGAGGGTCATCCAATAAATAAATATCAGCTCTAGAATAGATAGCTCTAGCTAATGAAATACGAGCTTTTTAGCCTCCGCTTATATTAATTCCTCTTTCACCTATCTAAGTTTAATCTCCGTAATCAAATAATTTAATATCATCCATAAGGCAACAAGCATCCAAAACCTAATTGTAGAATTTCTCATCAAATTTTGAACCAAAAACTATATTCTCCCTGATCGTTTTACTAAAAATATAAGGCTCTTATTCAACGTAGGCTATTTTTCCTTTGAAATTAAAATATCCTTTGTATTTAGGAATTTCTTTGAGTAAGCAGCTCAATAGTGAAGATTTACCACTTCCTACTTTACCAACTATGCCTATACACTCCCCCTTTTTGATACTTAAATTAATTTCACTCAAAACAGGTTTTTCTTCTTTCCAGTACCCATTGAAATTTTTCATTTCAATTTCTCCAGTTTCAACATCTTTTTCTACATGAAGAGGGATTGCTGTTTAAATAGAATGAAAGAAATTTTAAATTAAGTAACTATGTAAGGATAATCAATTTTTCTACAACAAGATAATTGATAATAATAGTTTAAAAAATTATAGATTACGCTCAATGCAACTCATCTCTGATGATTAGATTGTAACAACTGTTATCATTCTCTCTAAAATTACTTTTAATTCTAGTAAGCCTGTAATACCAAAGCCTGCGGATGAAACAACTTGCTACTTGACATACTATAATAGATCAAAAGTAGAATACATATTAGCAACATTCAAATTTGAAACCTCACCATGTTTATAAATAGTATAAAATACAATGAAACTAGCAAAAAGCCCAGAAACAAAACTAAATGAGTGTTCCAACAAAAAGATGAATTAGATTAACAAAATTTTTCTAAGTTCTGTTTTTCTAATAGTTTGTACTAAATGAACAAACGCTTCCTCCCAAGCATACATTTTAATAAGACGTATTCCCTCAATAACTTCATTTGTAAATTTTACTCTCTAATCAATTAATTAAGCTTTACTTTTAAAGAAGACAGAACTAGTTTTAGCTAAAAATAGTTAAAAAGGAATATATCCAATCATCACAGCGAGACCTATGACTGCATATCCATCAAATCTTTATAAATATTATAATCAAATGTAAATATTAAATTTAGATTCCCATTTCATGATAATATAAATAAATTTTTCAATATTTAAATAATTAATTAAGAATAAAAAAATAGAGCTCTACTGGCCAAATTTTAATGAAATGCTTTCACTTTTGAATTTAAATAATTGTTGATATGAATCAGCTTTTTCACCAAAATAAAAAGAAAACTAACCAGATTTTTAATTTGTAGTTCTTGTCTACTCCGAATAACTACGTTCTAAGATTACTTTTCACTTAGTAAAGTTAAATTTTTTTGTTATCGCAAGCAAGAATCAAATTAAAGATATAATTGATATATCGTCATATTCTGGGCGATGAAAAGTAGGGTTAAAAAATAAAGTTAAAATAGGATTAAATAACTTAAATTTTGAATATGTTACACATCCTAAAATTAATTGAGATGTAATAGAAATTCTGCTGAGAGGTTATTATAAGCTAATATTGTCTTATAATCGTGCTATCAATTAAAACTAAGAAAAATAGATTATGTAGAACTTTTTTTTAGATTTTTAAATTTCTAATCTTAAAATTATTTGAAGTTTTATTGATTTATTTTGATTATTTGCGGGAGTTCTCTTCCCCAATCTTTACAGTTTAATCTGTAACAATCTTTAAAAGGAGAGAAATGTAACCTCTCCAATTAATATAAAAATTTTTTGTGTTTAAATAATAAAAAAACTTAATTTTCGTTAAATCTGATTGATCATCCTTCCTTCTCAAAAAGGTTTTGGGTTTTCATATATATGACTACTCGAATAATTACAAAAATATTAATTCTATCAAAAGGCTATTGTTAGAGCAATATCTGATTAGTCGAAAATTAGAAAAAAGTATAACAATACCTGTAATAAAGTATAAGGGCTACAGCAATAATTGGTGGAGGCAAAGTTAGCAATGTAATAATAGAATAGCTTTTCATTTCAAGTAAATTTAAATCATTAGAAACTAAGTTTACTAATTTACCCACATTAGCTTCTTTTATTGAAAATGAAGAAAGTGAAGATACCTTTAAAAAAAGTGCCCTATTAAAAATAGCCCTAAATTGTGTAAAGAAGCAAGTGAAAAAGCGGACAGAGTGGTGTACTAATGAGATGTACACAAATTAGGTGGCACTCATAACTACTGCCCAGCCATAGATTACGCTATTTCCTTTATCAGATACAACAGCGTCAATCAAGAAGGAGATACAATTAGAAAAAAAGATTTTTAATGCATAGTAGCAGAGTACTGAAAGAACCATCTGAGTGATTGGTACATAAAAAGTACGCAAAATTACAGCCAACATATCAATAGAAGATAGTTATTTATTCTACTTTTCCCTAATTTTAATCTTTTCATCCATAATAGTTTGAAAACGCTAGTAATTATTCTCTACTTTCTCTTACGGTTTGAGGAACGGGATGTGTTTGAGCTCTAGCAATCCTGAAGCCTTAATTTGTTTAGAGCAGCTCAAAAGAAGCTTGAGAAAATCAAGAAAAAATAACTTTAAAATCACACTAACATTATATGAAAAATTAAAATTTTTCCATCTTTAATCATTAGCTTGTTTTTTCTTCTTCTCACCATGATCAGCAGATAAAAAATTATCCTCATCATCTTCTTCCTCATAATTAGTACTATTAATATTATTATCATCCTTATTTATTTCATTATTATTATTATTATTTTTGTTGCTGATGTTCTTTGTGTCTTAATTCTTTTCTATTTTTCTAAACTACTAATTGACATTTTCCACTTTAATTTCAATATTTTCATCATTTAAGTCAGAGAAATCCATTTCTTTTCGCATACTTTTATTCACAGCAAACAGTTCTATCATATCTTTTTTGTCTAGATTTTAATTGTTTTCTTTATCCATGTTAATTTAATTAACTGTTTCTAGTCTCCCAGTAGCATCTTCAGTGTTAAAGTATTAAGTATTATGAATATTTGGATGGGTATTTAACCCTTTTTCTTCATCTGTTTTCTTCATTTAATGTTTTGAGTTTATGTAAAATTATTTTTAATAGAGAAGAAAGTTTGTTTATAATTATATTGTTTTAACTTTTTAAATTACTTAAGAAGTGTAGTTTTATTTCTTAAAAATTATGTTCTTTATTTCCTTTTAATTTAAATACTTTTATTAATCAATTTCTTATATTTAATCAATCTAATATAGAGAGAATTCCTTTATATAATGTTTTCCTTTTTCTACTTACTCCTTTTTATATTTCTTACCTCAATTTACACAATCAATCTTTCTTCTTTTGCTTAAATAACATATAGTACCCTCAAAAATTCTATTTATTCACTAGTAAATTTCTCATTTAAATCTACTTTAAAGCTTCTTACCAAACTCATATTTCTATATTATCTTACATTAGTATTTTTTCTTACTTCCATTTACATTTTGTCTTAGAAAAAATCTAGAAATCGCTTAACTTTAAACTTCATGAATATATTTATTCGATTTTCTTTTATATATTTATTGAAAAAATTAGCACCTCAAAAATAACCAGAAAAGAGCTTTAATAATATTGTGGATACTCCCTACAATTTAGACTAATCTAAAATTGCATCAATAAAAACTTTTTTTTAGCCTTATCAAGGCGATTGATTTTTAAACTTGGATACCTTCCTTTCCTTACTTTTATAGATTTTTAAGTTTTATACCAAAACTTATTTCTATTATGGAACAATCTAATTTACAGATTACTCGCTTTTTATGTAATTCATACGTGTAATGTATCATAATCTTTTCAATAGTAATCTGATTAATTTCAAAATGTATATAATTCTATATCTCTTTTAGTCTATAATGGAAAGAGTAAGAAAAATTAATTAAATGATTGTTTAAATGAAAGCTATTGTAATAGAAGTAAGGATTGATGATAATTAGATCATATAGATAAACAAATTAATATATAATTGAGTATTTTCTAGAATTATCTTTCTCTACCTTCAAAAAAACCTATGAAGATAATTTATAAATAAATTTATTAAAAACTAATTAAGTTAATAATAATTTCTACCA